>NW_019168004.1:8204747-8353215 GCF_002303985.1 Durio zibethinus
TAGAAATCATTCATAACTTAATGTCAAATCATTAATAAATTAATAATAAATTATTGATAATTTAGTAACAAATTATTAATATCTTAATAATAAATCATTAATAACTTAATTATCAATTAATGATAACTTTTTTTTTTATATATGAAGTTGTCAGGAGTTAAACCCTGGTTACTAGCAAAAATGAAGTCAAAACATTTATTTTGGGGTTAGGATAGACCTAACATGAACTTATTTAATAAAAATTTGGTAAAAAATTTTAAATTTCAATAGAACAATAATATTAGTTATCTCATATATTATTAATAGACGTTTTAAATTTCATGTTTTATAATTGTAAATGTATAACAACATATTAGTAAATCAATGATAGGTTAATAAGAAACAAGTAATAACTTAATAATTAACGATTGATAACTTAATAATAAATTAAGGATAATTTAATAGTAAATTAGTGATAACTTAATCGTAAATCAATTTTAATTTAATAGTAATTAATTAATAAACTTAGTAATAAATTATAAATATTATAGTAGTAAATCAATGATAATTTAGTAATTAATTATTACAAATTTAAAAGTAAATTAGTATAACTTAGCAGTAGTAAATTATCAATAACTTAATAATTAATCACTGATAACTTAATAATAAATTATGGATAATTTAATATAAGTTAGTGATAACTTGATAATGAATTATAGTTAATTTAGTAATAAATATGTGATGATTTCGTAGTAAATAAAAAAAAAACTAAGTAGTAAATTAATGATAATATAGTAGTAAATGAATAATAACATAATAATAAATCATTGATAATTTATATGTAAATTATTTATAATTTAATAGTAAATCAGGAAAAACTTAATTGCAAATGAATGATAATTTAATTGTAAATAAGTGATAATTTTGTCGTAAATGAGTTAATCATTGACAATTTTAAAGTAAATTATCAATGAATTAATAATAAATCAATTATAACTTTATGATAAATCAATTATAACTTTATGATAAATCATTAGCAACTTAGTAGTGAATCATCAATAATTTATTAATATATCATTCATAATTTACTAGTAAAAGTTTTTTATAAATTAATAGTACTTGATTGCTAATTTAGTAGTAAACATTGATAATTTAGTAATATATCATTAATAACTTAGTAGTAAATTATTGATAAAATATCACTAAATGAATGATAATTTAATTGTCAATTATTAATAAATTTTTTATACTTGAAGTTGTTAGGAACTAAACATTGATTACTAGCAAAATGATATTACAAATTTCATCTTGGGAGGTTAGGATAAATCTACTGCGAATCCAAAAATGAAAAAATTTAGTGAGAAAATTCTAAATTTAAATGAAATAGCAATATTATTATATAAAAAAAATTATCTTATACTAGAAATGAACCCTTACTTTCTTGTAGGAATCCATTGTTAAATATGTGATGTCACAAATTTTATTAATAATTACCAAAAGTGCGTAATAAGTTAGCATAAGATTACTAAAATTATATCAAGAGGAAGAGGTTACCAAAATTTTATAAAAAAAATTATCAAAATTGTATCAATGATTATCAAAATATATTATAAGTTATCAAAGAAATATCGAAGGTTATTAAAATTATATCGAATGTCACTAAAATTTTATCAAAGGTTATTGAAATCAAAATTATATCAAAAGTTGTTAAATTGACTTATAATATAAAAAATACAAATTAAATTATTAGTATTTATCATTATTATCAATAGTATATAAAAGTTATCAAATTTTACTTATATTATACCAAAATTAAAATTAAATTGTTAGTATTTATTATCATCATAATATCAAAAAATTTATTTATTAGGATAAATTTTTAAAAATAAAAATTACATTAGCGTCATGCACGTGCTTATGACTAATATATATATAATAGAAAAGCAATAAGTACAGACATGGCCATTTTTAAGGAAAACACAAAGCAATAAGTACTTTCTGAAAGAACTTGTAATAGAAAAGCAGAGTTCTTCCCGCAGTGGTCATTTTTATATTATCGGATTCTGAGGTTTGTTAAATGGATGTAAGTTTTGTAGTAAAAGCATGCAAAGTGAGCGAAAAAGTTTCTGATTTTAAGCATAAAATAAGAGCAACAGGAGAACAGACACGGCCACAAGAGCATATTCCACGGTAAAATTCAGAAAGCCAGAAAACCATGTATTTGGCATTGTGGCTTACTGAAAATCCTAATGAAAATGAAAATGGTGAAGGATATAATAAATTGATTTCTGTTTGTCAAATTATTATATTGATCCAACATTCAGCTTCATTACTGAAAGACCCAAAAGACGCTTGCAGCGGAGTGAATGAAGGGTTTAGCTTTGTTAGGTAGCAATATCATCAGTGATTCAGTGCAAACAATAGCATACAACATACAACAGGAAAAATATTGGCTGTTTGAATCACATTTGTTTAATTTTGTAAGAAAACTAAACCCATTAGCTAGAAGGTGTCACTTCTTTATGCTTAGAGATTGATCAGTGGGCTTTTGATTCAGTATAGGAGGGCTGCCAGCATAAACTCACATGATTCAAGGCTGTGATGTCACTTTGCCTTTTTCATCGATCCTCATGAATCTAGGATGAATAATGACTGTATCTGAATCAACTTTGTTCATATGAACGACAAGAGATAGAAGTCTTGAAGATATAATTGTGTAATATATTGATTTTATTGAGCAGGAAGCAGCAAAATGCCGCCTACAAAGATTACTACGTACTCTAATTATGGATCTCATCACCATGGCAGAGAACTTGTAATCCAGCCCTCCACCATTCAAAGAATGAGGTTGATGCAGTTCTGTCTTCATTCTTTCTTGCAGTTGTTGGGGTTGGTATCCTCTGAAATAGAGGGGTACCCCAGCAGCAAGGGGCCTCTCTTCTATTTCTATACTATGCTCTGCTATTACACATTCTTTACACCTATGAATGCAATTCAAGTGTAGGAAAGGCAAAAAAAAAAGGAAACAAAAAGCATCTCTATGCCTGGTTCTCATGTGTATCTTTCCTCGGTTAGAAAGAACTTCTTGCAGTTTGCACAAAGTTCGTGCACCGTAAAGCATTCTTGTCCTCACCACAACATTCATCAACTTCCAGTCAAATGAAGCAACACAGTTCACAATCTGCAAGAAAAAGGTCAAGTCAGTTCTATAATACACGCAAAACCAGATTTATCTCAATACCAAAAACTGGCTTCTGATAGGTTTTACTGCCCAAACTTAATATTGATTGGGGCTTCAGTAAACAATATTAACAAGAACTCTTCACCCTGGATGCTGGAATATTGACATCAGAGATCAAATTCACATGTTCAGTCATCGGACTTTTCATTTATTACAAATATTTGGCCGAAACTACATTTTGTAAACTAAAACTCTTATCCCAGAAAAGTGCCCCCATACCCTGCCCCTTGAAGAGAAACGGAAATACTTTTATGATACATTATTAAGAGTTACCTGGCGGAGTACCATAGTAGAGTCTCCTATCGTCCACATGCTCCACATCTAAACCGATAAACCAAGATCCCAATGAAACATCTTCATCAGCATATTTATGCAGTACATTCCTGAGATAGAGCATAATTATTATCACTAGAGGCAATAACAAAGTTTTGACACTTCTTGAAGCATCTGAGATTAGAACTTTGGAATTGAACATGTGGTCCATGGGGAAGACCATGATTCTACAGCTTGACAGATGCAACTGGAACTAAAGACTCTGTTTTAGTTGCTAGTTCAGTAACGGGATAGGCCAGCTTCCTCTCAGTTGAAGTGCGCTCATCAACCGATCAAATACAACAGGCTTGAAATCATACCAAAGAGAAAAGAAAAGTATGAACTCACTGATTTATTGATATGTAAGTGGCCAAATCCTTCAATGTAGCATATCGAAAATATTAGTTTCCAACCTCACCGAATTTCCAGTACTCAGGTTCATGGTGTTTCATTCCTCTATTAAATAAAGAGCATATATATCAGAACAACCAAATATTGCCCATATCTTAATATAAGCTAATTTAGAAAGCACAGCACTCTGCTTACTTTCGAGCAAGAACAGGACCAGATTTCATGCAGCCGATATAAACTAGACGTTTCTTTCTATGTCCAGCTAAAGTCATACCAAGTGTTGCTGCAGTTATCTTCTGAACCATATCACAGGTAAGCACTAATAACAACAGAAAGAATGGGACAGAACAGAAGTATTACCAATCTCAGAAAATCTCCATGCACCTTCTCCTCGGCTTTAACGGCTTTATCAAGAATTACACCTGATGTTGAACTGGAGGAAAGGCCAACCAAATAAATTCGCTTCCTACTTTACGCTCAAATAGTTTACCAACACATGAGACTTCTTCACAAAAGAATCATTGGAACTTGCAATTTTTGTGAAGATAAAACTACCAGACTCAAGTTAACTGGCAATGTTAA
Source organism: Durio zibethinus (assembly GCF_002303985.1). Next base: position 8,209,213 of record NW_019168004.1, read on the forward strand.
GCATGAAGCTTTTACATGCAGTTGCTGGAGAAAGTATAGCAAACAGCCAAAGTATTTTAGAAGGATCAGACAGTATAGGCAGAAAGGGTGGAAATTACCTGTGACCTATAACGAAGCGTATGATGACAACTTTCTCTTCCTACAACTTTTTTCGCTTCTCAGCTGGGACATTTATAGTAAGATTCCATTTATCATACGTCAAGAGGAAGATCAGAGGGAAAAAAGAACCATTAAACTAAATAATTCCATGAAAACATTAATTTACCTTGAGAGATCCATGTTGCACGCACTGAATCTCTCCATTTACGACTACGAAAAGCAGCATTGAATCCTATAATCATAAAATATTTTCTTTTTAAAGCTGATTCAACATTCTTCAAGTCCTCGGATATCAGAGGGACTTTCATAATTGTCTCCCTTTCTGCCCTAGCGGCCGCTAATTTCACCTCCAAATCTGAAATGGCTTTATCCACAGTCCTACATTCCATGTACAGCAATAAGTTACGCATTTAAGGCCACATTAGAGTACAATACCTCAAATCCAGATGTAACAAACTTCAGCTTGGCTTACTGAATAGAATGCAGGGACCGTGGAATGCCTCTAAAGCTATTGGCTTCATTCTTTAAACCTTCTAAGTTTGAGAAAAGAATGAATATTACAAACAATCAATTAGCAGTTAATAAAATCCAGATAGCAAAGTTTCGCACTAAACTAAAGAGAAAGTTAAGGCGGTACAAGCCATTAGAGTAAAAATTGCTATTCTACTAAAACGTATGGCTAATCCTTGTTTCTTTCATGCCCACAAGCAGGCTCTTCAAAGCTCAAGCATATAGATAAGTAAAACGTGTAACAAAAAACACTCACAATTTTCAGATCACAGTCCATCCCCAATTCTAAATGTTCTCCGAATGCCTTTGGCATCGGGCACCATCCACATCCTGATTCAGTATTTTGCATAATTAAAATGATCAGTATATTCTATAAGTAAGCCATGGCAAAATTAAATCTTGAACATCTCAATTTAGAAATCTTTAGACATCTCACTTTTCTGGAACATTAACAAAAGAAGTTTAGCAGACACCTGTATCAATCTAGATAACTTTGTTTAGGCAAAGGTTTTGAGTTTTTCATTTTTAACAACATGACATAGAAAATCTAGTAGGTTGTTCCCCTGCAATAATCTCCTAGAAATTGTCAAGTAAAAAGACAAAATGAGGTAAATACTAATCTTTAAATTTTAGACAATTAAGACTTTATTGTAGCACTATTCAAAGTTCTAGCAATTCAACCGATAAGTCACAGCTACTAACTTCAGCACTTGATCTTGACTACAGCTTTCCCCTTGCAAAAGGGTGGTTGAGAAAATATTACAGTACAAGGGAAAAAAGATGCAAAGGAATCGAAATATCCCAAACTTAACTCTATCCTACCCAGATTAAGAACAGCAGAGAGAGAAACATGTATACAGTTTTAAACCCACTAAAGCCACGATTCCTGGAAGTGGTACAATGCAAATAATTAGTTTAACAGTAGTTTGCTTTGCTCCAGAATCATTTATAGTAAACAATAAAAGAAAGAAAGTCCTAATACTAAAAACTTATTTATTTTTGGATAACTTAACATTCATACACAATAATTATCACAATTTATAAGCATGCTCATCAAAGTACTTCCTAGAACTCCTTTCACGAGATCTACCAAATTCTGAAAATTCATTAAAACCAAATGGACCAAAATGCATCATTTAATCAGCCACAAAAAAAAAAAAAAGCAACTAAAAACTGCAACTTGAGGGCTAAAACAAATGAAAAAATAGAAAATGGATACAAGATAGTGGAGGCTGCTATCATCACTAGGACACAAGATAGTGGAAGCTACTATTTAGCATTTTTTAATCTATGGTTAATTTGAAGCCAGAAGAAAAGCAGAAATTAAAATTAATATTTTTATTCGCACCAATCCTCTTCGAATATATTTTTTTTGAAGTATTCATTATAAAAATTTATTGATTGATTTATTAATTTTATTGATAACAAGGATGGAAATCAAAATTTAAAACCCACCACAAAAAAATGTTTTATTCCCCTACACTTCAACAGAATCCTATTCGAGTTTTGGGTCTATATAAACAAATTGCATTGGAAAAGAAAAACAAACAAACCAATACAGGCAAGCCTTCCCTCTAATATCACCCTGTCATAAACCTCAAAAACCACAATGCAAGCCACAAAGGATAACAAGGATCAGAAAAACAAATTGGAACAAGTGTTTCGAGCTTACTCTAAGGAGGGCAGCCTCACCAGGAACCAGCTCAAGGATGCTTTTGAACATCTAGGTGCACTCACGCCAAACAAGCAAGTGGAAGAGGCCATGGACGTTGCTGATAAAAATAAGGATAATTTGATCGACTGCACCAATGATGAGTTGGATTCTCTTGTTGAATATGCTTGCAATAAAGGCTTTAAAGGTTCCGCTTAAGTGTCGATGGATCAACTTTCAGCCGACGTACGGGGGATGCTTATGACTGATGAAAAATAAATATATAGCTTTGGGTCTTTTCCTTCATGTTGTCTCAAAAACATGATGAAATTAAAATAAAATAAAACCCCTGTTTTTATGTAATTCTATGTATAATTTTGCATGCTTGCGTGCCTCAACTATCAAGTACCATAAACATGTTGTTTGTACTATTATAAATTATAGACTGATATTTTTATTACTTAAAAACTTAAACAAAAAGTTTGAGGAAACTTAAAAGTAAACCTATTCAAAGGAAAAACATACAATATAATATATATATATGAACTTAATTTAAATGCTTATTTTTTTAATTTTTATACATATTTACACATATGCTTTTGTATGCACATGCGTACATATACACACATATATATATGTGTGTGTGTGAGTATAGAAGGAAATGGTTTTGATAAAATTGAAGCTATTTGACAAAAAAATTGAAGTACATACTGATGTCGACAGGCAAAGGAAAGTTACATTCTAATAAGAATTAGAATATCAAAATGAGTTAATTAGTTGTAGGATTTCAAATGAAATTTCATTTATGAAGGTAACTTCAAATATCAAAAGTTGAAATACCTGGTTTACCAAAATTATATATATCTGAATTTTATTTTTGGAAATAGTTAAATTCTTTTGTAATTTTATTAAAATGTTTGCGAAGCATATATAAAGGATTAATTAGTAGTGTCTTTTGTGCATTGCTTTGGTTTAGAAAACACAATTTTACATTAATTTAAAAAGCCATTTATTTTATTATGAAATTATTAATTTAATCTTTTAAATTATTTTTCTATCCTACTATTAATTAATTCATTTTTAATAATAAATTTGACCCTTTCTTATTTCATAAATGTTTCTTACAAAATTATTACAGTGAGATGATGCTATTATAATTTGGTAATAAGTCATATTTTTTAACTTTTATAGAGGCTTCTTATTATCTAAGCCCAAATTCCCCACTATATTTTGCACATTTTATAAGATAGTTTTTAGCTTTTTACTACTTGATTTAAATGCATTATTATATGTGCATATATAATGTAAGATGATATGTCATAATTTAAACTTTGATCGTTAAAATTAAAATTTAATATTCTATTAACATCTCACACTACTGTTACCATTTTGATAATAAAATTTAAAAACTCCACTACTACAAGTGAATGTGATAATTTTTATAATATAAATGTATGAGCATACATACTTAAGTTTTAAGAACCATAAATTTTGGTGAAATATATTTTAGGCCTGATGAAGAATTCAATTAATGAACAATTAGGCTCAACACAACCTCAAAGAAATCCAATAACTACTACAAGGGTTTAGGTTTTTAGTGGCATTTTTTTTAACATTTAGCGAGGTTTATAAACGCCACTAAAAGATTTTCAGCACTTACAAAAAATGTTACTAAGAGTGTTGGCTATACTCGTGTCGGGGAAAATAGTGGCATTTTTTATAAAATGTCGCTAAATTAGCAGTATTGTATATGAAAAAGACCGCTAATTTAGTGGCATTTGTATAAAAAAACACCATTAATATGGTGGTGTTTATATGATAAGACATCAGTAAATTACAGCATTTGTATCTAGAAAATACCGTTAAATTCACTACTAATTTAGTGGCATTTGTATAAAAAAAATGCCACTAATTAAGTGACATTTTTATGGTATGAATGCCGCTAATTTAGTAGCATTTTTTTTTTTATAAGAATGCTACTACTTTTAGTGGTGTTTTATGGTACAAATTCCATTAAATTTAGAATTTAGTAGCATTCTTGAACGTCAATGCTGTGAAATTAAGAAATTTACTTTTTTAATAAAAATTTCTGTTAATATTTATTATTTTCATTAACAAGAAATGTTAAAAGAAATAAAAATAAACTTAAATTCATAAATTGAAATTAATAAATATTTAATTCACTTTCAAATATGCATCTAATTAACACAAAGTTTAATAATTAGTATAATAACATTCAGATTTTTTTAATACATTCTAATTAACACAAAGTTTAATAATTAGTATAATAACATTCAATTTTTTTAATACATTAACCAAAAAAATTAAAATGTATGAAATTGATGACTGCATAGATTTGGAAGACTGTCATTTGATGAAGGAATTTTTTCACCTTGATAATTGGCATGGTCAAGAACCTACTGAATAATATTATACAAGTTTTAACACTTAATAATGAGCTTTTTTTATAGTAAAAAATATAAATATTTACTAAATATAATACCTGAGTTGGTGGACCATCGAGATTATTTCTTGGAAATTGTTGTTGCACAAAATTCATAAAATTATTGAATCGATCATGCAACTGCTAAAATTTTACATGTTTTTGCTCCATTCTAGCATGTTTTTCTTCAATTTTGGCACGCTTCCGTTCTTTTTCTGCTTCCATTTGCTGGAAATATTATTGCATAGTTTGTAACTCCTTTCTCAATATGGAAATATCTTGCGAAGATTGATTTGTTGAGAATATAAATTGCTAAAAGCTATGTCCATAGTAGATAGATGGTGTTGGACCCAATCCAAGGCCTCGAACCCGTCCATGTCTTTCTTTTTCAACAACTTTTGTGAAAATCTGATTTCCAATTCTTGCATATTGTTAGAATCATCATATGCTACTTCAATCTCAACAGCCATTTTCTCTTTCGCTTTCTCCTATAAATTAATCATATAAAACTATCAAGTTTAATGATTAATTCATAATATGTTAAAAAGAGTAAATATTTACTTTCTGTTAAAATAGATGTTACAAATTACCACAATTTCTTGTGTTTCAATATTCAGGTAAGATCCATCTTTTTTTTTTGTGTGTTAAGCGAAAAAGTTTCACACGTCCAATTTTATTACCTATCTCAATCTCCTATACAAAAACATATGTTATTGTTAAATACATATCAACGGTAACTTATTCATCTATATCAAGCTTGTCAATCAAATTCAAAATTTTGAATAAGTTTAATATAATGTATTTAATCTATCTAAATTGTTAAAATATAAATATAATAGTAAAATTATATTTTGGCCCCTTAACAACACATTAGTCTTAAACAAACAAAAACAATAAAAACATTTTGGCCTTTCACACATATCGATCATGAAAACCAAATTGAATTATTTGGACAAGTTTAATATCATGGATTGAAATCATCCAAACTATTAAAAGCCATTCAAAAGTTTAATTTGTAATTTTGCCTTTTAAAGGCAAAAATAGTCCCAAATAGACATAAACGACAACTTTTTCACACATATCAACCATAGAAACCAAGTTCAATCATTCAGACAAGTTTAATATCAAGTATTGAAGCTATCCAAACTGTTAAAATAGAACAATAACAACAAAGTTGTATTTTTACCTAAATAGATGTAAATAATAACTTTTTCATACATAGCAACCGTGGCAACTAAGTTCAATACTTTGGATAGGTTTAATATCATGTATTGAAACTATCAAAACTATTAAAATAGAACAAAAATTGTTAATTTGCATTTTTATCTTTTAATGGCGTAAAAAGTTCATTTATTTGAATAAGTTTAAACTCATAAACTTACTATTTCTTTTTGCTTTCTTGCAAAACTTTTTGATCCACTTGTGTGGCTATATTTTTGTTGCTTTTACTACCAATCCCAATCTGTTCTCTTTCCTGTCATAAAAAATAATTGCATATATGGTAGAAATACAAATATTACTAACTTAAAGCATAAAACACTTTTATTATTTCATTATATTATACAAAGTTATAAATTAGTACCTTTCTTTGTCTTGAGAACCAAAATCTAACTAATTGTTCATATTGCCACCTAATCACATTACAGGATAGATTTTCCATTGTGGCCTCTACAGTAGTATTTCGATCGAAATACTTATTCTTCAAATTATGCTTATAGTCTTTCCATTTCTTTCTCAGTGACTTAAGAATAAATAAAGTTGGTATTTCAAGAACAAATCTTGACTGTAATAATACAATAAGAAAAGTTTGAATAAGTAAACCAAATGTAAAATAATTATATTTTTATATGTAATTAATTTTACTAATATATTAATAAAGTTTAAAGCATCAGCCTCAACTTCTACTATAACTTTATGCCATGTTTCATAATGAATAGGCAATTTCATTCCATTACGGGCATGCATGCCTAGAAATCCAATCAACAGTTGAGCTTCTTCACTAATGGGTTGCCTATCAGAGTTTGCAGATACTATAATATACTCGTTCGGAGGTAGTGCAAATAATTCCTTCAAAGTTATCCAGCCTCTGGTCCTCCGTTTGACCATTGTTATCAATTATAAAAATAAAAAATCAATTTGTAAAATGCCAATACTTTAGTCATTATAATCGAATTCTAAATATGGGGTATATGATACCTGCATTCAAATTGAAGGCAAAATCAATTGATGGGATACTATCTAAACTTGGACCTTCCGTATTACCAAATTCAATAGCAATTCAGGGGTTAGAAGTAACTGAGTTAAAACCGATAGTATGATCATTCCCCTCTAAAGGATTCAGTCCATAACCAATATCAACAGGTGCCTTAAATGATTCTAAACTAATATTTCTTATATGTATTCCTTCAATCTATTCATTCGCATTGTAGCTTACTTGCATCATAAAAGTGAATATATAAAAGATATTAGTTTAGAAAATATATAAAGATATTGAGAAGTTAAGAAATCATAACCTACGATATATAAAAAACATATCGATTTAATTAAATCAAAAGATAATGTATGATTTACAATATAATAAACATACAATAGCGAATGGGGCATTAATTACATACAAGCATTTATTACATTATGTCTTAAACACTCAAATTACAAAATATAGATAATCCATCATGGTTTATAAATATCTCCATTAACATCTTCATAGACCTACTAAGTATAGGTACTGGAGATATTTCATCCAAGTTTTGTTTAGCAAAATGATAACATTTAGTTCCATATTCAACATCATATCAACTTCATATCAAATAAGTCTTTAGGTGTGTTTCGAAGAACAACAAACCAACCCATTTCTTTGGGATCTTCAGGATAAAAAACTTGTTTGACTAGATGAAAAAACATAAAGTTCATCAATGAGCTATTGTCCAATATGAATTAATTGAAAAAAATTTACAAGTGTAAATCCAAGCTAATCTTTCTTAATACCCCTCGCACTATTCACATTAGCCCATCACACTAAAATAAGACAACTTTCCACTTGCCATAAAAATCCAACTTAATAATGTCATTAATCATGCCATAATAGTCAACATTTCCCTTTAAAGGGTTTGTGTCCCTAGCACTAGCATAGCTAGTAGTTGATGAAGTAACAACAACTACTAAATTTTGTGTATTTCTAAATCTCTCATGGGATTTAGTGTAAAATCTAAATCCATTGATGATGAAACCTTTGTATCATTTCACAATCTTATTTGAATCTTGTAAAAGACACTTCACCTTTTCACCAACAAGCCTTCCACTCCAAACCTATAAAGGTGGAATAAATATATATGTTATTAATTTTAGTTATATCGTAAGCATTCTATGTAGATTTCTCGTAATGGGAAGTATGGCATTACTTACAGTTGCTCCTAACCATTCATGAAAGTTTTCGGTGAACAACTTATCAAGCTCTCGAGGGTTTGATCATTGATAATGTGCACGACTCTCAAATTATTTCTATACTCACTACAAAGCATCATGATAAAGTATTAACAATAACAAAAAATACAATAAATTATGCTTAATGGAATGAATTATTTCCTTGCAAAAAAACTTACGTGCAAAATGATTCAATTGAGTCATGATGGAAAAAATATATCGATGTGCTAGATCTTAAGATTTATCATCATTTCATATTGGCCTATTGGTTATCCAAAACTTTTAAAAGGATAATTATAGGCAAAGTCAGTATGCTGCATATCAACATTTCTCGATGGTCTATTAAATTTCATTTCAACATCTTCCAAATAATGAGAATAAAATATCATACACTCTTTTGCTAATTATCCTATAGCAATAAAACCTTTCGGATAGTGTTTGTTGTGACAATAAGACTTTAACCTCTCAAAAAACCTATCGCATAAAACATTAGTCATATATCTTTTTAACTAGAATGGCATAATCAACAATAACAACCTAATCAATCTATTAACAAATAATACCTTTTGATAGGATGCATCTATCGATAATAAACCAGCCCACCAATTTTTGCCTTATATGAAATGCATCATAATAGTGAAGAAGTTTAGAGGAAAAATCTTCTTTAAATGGCATAAAGTAATCATAGCTCGATCTTCAAGTTTGTCAAGTTCTTTTACATTCAAACATTTCTCATATGGAGATTTAAATATGTTACTCAATTCAATTACCACAGAAATGACTTGCTTTGACATTGATGAACGTAAAACAATGGAAAGTAAGTGTTGCATCAAAATGTGATAATTATGTTACTTTAATGAAGAAAGTTTTCACTCTTTTAGATTCTCATATCTCGATATATTTCACGTATAGTCATTCGAAACTTTAACATTTTTCAAAACCTTGCAAAACACATCTTTTTCAGCTTTAGAAATCTTAAAACAGATAAAAGGCAATTGATATTTGCCATTAGGAAGCAACCTTGAATGAAGATCAGGGAAAATCTCCATATCAACTAGGTCAAGCTGACTCTTTAAGTCATCCTTTGATCTTCTATTCACATTAAGAATTGTTTCGATAAAAATTTTGTAAACATTATTCTCTATATGCATCAAATCAAGGTTTTAATGTAATAAAATATATTCTTAATAAGTCAACTCAAAAAAGATACTTCTTTTTTTCCATAACTTAGACTCATTAGGGTCTTCTTTCTATTGTCTTTCTTATCACTTTGAACATTTAGATCACCCACTTGAGTATCAGTATCACCAACTTGCGTAAATATGAGGCCAAACACCTTCAAAGATGTCTTTCACTCTTTTCCTTAATAGAGTCATTTTTTCATAAGTGAAATCGATATCTTTTAACTTTGACAATATATTAACCCACTATTTGGCAAAACGATCTCTTCAACTATTCAATTCTATCAAAGAGATGTTTTTGAAATCTAAATCGATAATTATCATCTAACTATCGACAATGTGCCATATAACAGAACTTTTTATCATTAGGTAATCACTTTGAACATGTCTATACAGCACAACATGATCAAGCATAATAACCTTTTGTACTCCAACTAGATAAATTCACATAAGTAGAAAAATTATTGATAGTCCATAATAAAGCAGCATGTATATTGAAGTTTTCTTTTTTTGATGCATTATAGCTCTTAACTCATTCCCATAATTACTTTAACTTTTAATAAGAGGTTGTAAATAGATATCTATATCATTACCTAGATCTTTTTCCTTGGAAATTACTATAGACAAGATAAATGATTGTTGCTCATAACAATCCATGGTGGCAAATTGTATGGAATCAATACAATTGGCTAAGTATTATAAGAAGTACTCATCATTTTGCACGGGTTGAATCCATCAGATGTAAAGTTTAGAAACTTAGAATAAAATGATTTTCATGCCAAAAAATCTGTAGAATGCCTCAATGATCCATCATTCGTCTTTTTTCATGATGTCACCTCATTGAATCTATAGTTTTTGAAGACATAAAGAGTCGTTGAAGTCTTAGTATTAATTCAAAATAACGTAAAAGCTTAACAAGCTTCTTTTTTACAAACACCTCATCACCATCCTCATTCAACCTTTCATCCGAATTTTTATCCACCTAGTGAGAAATATCACACAAATGACAAGATTTTTATTTTTTCTATCACCCTAATACAACATGTAATCATTGGGACAACTATGAATTTTTTTATATCCAAGACCCAAATCCTTGATCATTTTTTTATTCCTTACAAGATTCAAGGATTTTTGCAAAAGGTAACATTTCTTTCACAAACTCTAATAATAAAGTTAGAGAGTTTTTCATCCATCCACATAAGCATTTCAAGATGAAAAAGATAAAAACAGAAAGATAACTTTGAATACTTCGATCATTCATAAAGTTCTTCATTCATATCCTTAAGCAACCTATAAAACTTTGATGCTTCTCCTCTAAGTTATTGGTCACCTACACCTATCCCATGTTCACCAAATTCATTCATTTTAACATTGGACTGATTAAATCCATCATTTTAAGGAGATGAATTACGAAAATGTTGGTTATGAATGTTAAAAGCATCTCGCAACATGCCTTCAATGTCATTTGCTATAAAAGAATCATGTTGGTGTTGGAGAGCCCTTGAAGTTGAAGAAACGTGAAAAACCTTTATAGTACAGACTTTCTATGAAAATACCAATTAACATATCCCAGGACAAATCCAATACAAATTAAATGTTTGAAAACAACTTCATGCATTTGCCAATCAATATTAGCACACTTCACACATGGGCATAATATCATATTATTTTCACTTATATTTTCAAATGCAAAATTAAGAAAAATTTTCATTATATCTCTGTACTCTTGACTTAATTTTAACCTTTGCATTTAACTCTTATCTATTTAGTACTTGATACATTATCAGACTAAATTTATACAAATAATTTATATGAAAATGAACATGTAAAATACTTAAGTTTACTATGCTTTAAACAAAAAATAATAACAAGACCAGTATTTACAAAAGACCTAAACTCCTTGTTGTGAAGTATTTTCTCAGCTATTTGATATAAAGCATTTAAAACTCTACTGCTAAACCAAACATTACCTTAGATTATTTGTAGTTAGGGTTGAAATAAGGTAAAACTGGTTCAGAGGAAACCCAAAAAAAGAAGAAGATGGAAGGGAAAGGGAAGTGGATGATGGGTTCCAAATGGGTATTTGAGGAAGGAAGGTTTTGGAGAAAATTTGTAAACTAAAAAGAATATCGCAAATTGTAAAAGCTGAAAGAATAATAGAATGAAGTAAAAGCTAAAGTAAATAACTAAGGAATAGTCAAAATAGGGTTCTAAAAGACAAAGCTAAAATATTAAAAGCTAAAGGAAAGGGAAAGTAAACTATAGTTAGTTTGAAAAGAGAAACAGTAGATTAATAAAGATGAAGCTTAAAGTTGGTGATTGGATGCGCTAAGTTTGGGGATAATTTTATTGGAGTTTGTAAGACACACACATATTCATTTGACAGATAGAGGCATTTTCAACAAACAAACACTTTTAAGAATCCCCGTAATATTTTTGAATCAGATCATTGAAGGCATTTTCTAAGAAAAATACCTTAAATAGTTTTCTCTTAAAAATTTTTTAAGATTATTAAAGGCATCTTATATTAAAAATGCCTTCAATAATCTGTTATTAAAGGCATTTTTAGCAAAAAAAAATGCCTTCATGTATTTTTTTTTTTTATCATTGAAGGTGGTTTTCTATTAAAAATGGCTTCGAGAGCATAAGTTTTGACATGAGATTATTATAGGCATTTTTTACTACAAACACCTTCACTAATTGCCTCAAATTTTTAATAGCTTATTTAGTGAAGGTATTTTTTGCATAATACGCCTTCAATAGTTTTTTTAAATTTTAACGAGATGATTATTTAAAGGCGTTTTTGACTAAAAACACATTTAATAATCTCATCTTAAAATTATTGGAGGTGGTTTTTATAAAACAACTTTAATAATCCTTATAATGTTTGTGGGTAGGATTATTGAAGTTGTTTTTCGGCATAAAATGCCACCAATAAACAAGGTATTAAAAAATGGACTGAATTATTAAAGGTGTTTTCTAAAAAATGCATTCAATAAATTCCTTGTAAAATTTATTTGAGATTATTAAATGCATCTTTTAGTAAAAAATGCTTTCAATAATCTCGTAGTAAAATTTTAAAGGGATTATTAAAGGTATTTTTTACTACAAACACCTTCACTAATTCCCTTAAATTTTTTGAAAAAATTTATTAAAGTATTTAGCATAATATGCCTTCAATAATCTCCTCCATTTTTATCTGAAAAATATTAGTGAAGGTAATTTTCTACCAAAAATTTTTTAATAATCCACTCCAACTTTTTAGAGAACTTATTGAAGGCATTTTTTGCATAATAGGTCTTTAATATTCCCTCAAATTTTAACATATCCAAAGGTTTTTGAAAGCACTTTTAACTAAAAACACATTCAATAATCTCATCTTCAAAATTTTTAGGGGAAATTATTGGAGACATTTTTTTATAAAACACATTTAATAATCATCATAATGTTTTTGGGCAGGATTATTGAAGGCATTTTTGACATAAAACGACTTCAATAAACAAGGTATTGAAAAAATGGGCCAGATTATTGAAGGCATTTTTTAAGAAAATACCTTCAATAAATTCCTTTTAAAATTTTTTTAAGATTATTGAAGGCATCTTTTAGTAAAAAAAAAACACCTTCAATAATCTTATAGTAAAATTTTAAGGGAATTATTGAAAGGTATTTTTGTCAGAAAAATGCCTTCACTAATTTTCTCTATTTTAAAGTAATTTATTGAAAGCATTTTTTGCATAACACGGCTTCAATAATTCCTTCCATTTTTATCAGGGAAATATCAGTTAAGGTAGTTTTCTACTAAAAATGCCTTCAATAATTTTTGTACAGAATTATTGAAGTCATTTTTTGAGAAAAAATGCCTTCAATAATTTTCTTTTAATTTTTTTTTTGGATTATTAAAGACGTCTTTTAATAAAAATGCCTTCAATAAGTTCGTACTCAAATTTTAAAGGGATTATTGAAGGTATTTTTTTTTTAGAAAAACACTTTCACTTATAATTTTATATTCATTCCCTTGTCTTGAACATCGAAATCACAAACTACTAGTATAGAGAATGATTAAAAGTTGTATTAATCAACCAAACCAAACCCCATAAACACTTTTAAATTAACTTTTGGTTTCTTTATCTTTATCGTCACCACTGACCTTCAACAACTCAATGACGCGCACCTCTTTATTTATTTGTATGTCTTTTTTTTATTTACTATATTATTTGTGTTATTTAATAGAGGTATTTTTTTTCAGTGCCCTACTATTTACATATGCATATGTATTTTTATTCATTTCACCATAACTTTAGTCGTCCAAGCACCTTTCATTGCATGTATAGTGTTTCTGTGTAGTTTTGTTTAAATATTGTGATTTGCTGAATGGTATTGTATGATATTGTTTTGCTGAATGGTATTGTATGATATTAGTTTGCTGAATGGTGTTTCTGAATGGTTACCTAAGTGATGTTTTTGAATGGTTTGCTGAATGGTGTTTTTGAACACATTACTGATTGGTTTGCTGAATGATGTTTCTATACATAGTATGATATTGGTTGTATTTTATTAAGTACAATGTTAAAATTTAAACAGTCATTTTGGTGTATTTTATATAATTATGATCAAAATCACAGGTATTATAAACTCAAAACAATATAATTCTCTTTCTACTGAACATGCACAAAACACACCTGTAGGCCAAAAAAGAAAAGGAAAAGGACAAAATAAACAAGTAAGTGACATAAAAATTTACATAAACTTCAATCAAAGTAGGCAACCTATGTCTGATGGAACTGCCAAATTGGCTACTCATATTGGTGCCATTGTCCATAGTAGCATTTCAATTACGTACACTAATTGGCAATGAGTTCTTGATGATCTAAAGGATGGTATATGACAGTCGGTTATGATATATTTATTCAACTATGTCATAAAATTTGTTAAATGATCATTTAATTAAAATACAGTGTGTTCATACTAATTATGTTAAATTATTTAGGAACGGTTTGATATCGTAATTAACTGTAAAAAGATTATGTTACAATTTGCTAGAAAAGCATTCAGAGACTTTAAAAGTAGATTGAAAACCTAATATATTTTACCACTCACTTATCAAGGTGATGTATTGGCTATTCCACCTACGTTATATGCAAATGTAATAAGTGTTGAAGATTGGAGAAATTTTGTTCGAGATTGGCTATCAGAAGATTTCTTAGTATGCAGACCCATTACCAAAAAAATTGTTTATAAAATTTTATGCAATATATTCGATATCTTTATATGTGATTTATGTAATTTATTTCTTTTGTAAAAAATCAAAGAAAACCAAAGGAACATTAGGGCAAAACCAAAGGAACATTAGGGCCAAACAAATATATCAACATCGGACAGCGAGAAAGGGATATGCAAATGTGAAGTATGAGCTTGTAAGTATTTGCACACTTGTTTTATTACTCATAAATGAATATTTATAAACATTTATTTCATAGATTCTGATTCTTATATTACGGTAATTTATTAGAAATCGACGAGCTTTGGCATTGAAGTTTTCAGATGGGATGTCTAGAAATAAAAACATCTACAGAAGGATGGATATTTTGTAGATAAAGCAACCAAAGAATTGGCTAAAAAGATTGTATGTATAATTGCTTGTTTAATATCATGTATGATTGGCATTATGGTTATATGCATGACTATATACTAGCTTCTATAGATTTGTTGTTATAGCCCATATTATTATTGTCTTTCAAGATGATTATGCTATCAAAGTTAAATTCAGCGAACTGGCAATCTAGTATGGTGAAGATCTATTATCTTTAGCATTAGAAACTAAAAAAAGGCCTGGTCGAGTTTGTGGGGTTGATAAATTTGTGTTGCCATCAAAGTGTTTTAGTAATCAACCCAAAATGCCTCGAATGACAAATGCACAATATGAAGCAAGCATTGAGCAATAACAGCAATGACTTGATGACCAGAAGTAATGCCTCAATGAGCAACAGCAAAGACTAGTTGCTTTAAAGGCCATGTCAGCAGTCAAATTCTGACCTTTGCATAGGTTGTCATAGATGAGTTATCTAATTATTCATTCAATCATTTATCCAAAGGAAACTACATAACCATTGAGTCTAAGGAAGGGTTATTTGATAAACCATTATTTTCTTACATTGGTATGGATGAGGTTAAAAAAATTTGTAAACTGGATGAAATATCAACTGTTGATATTGTTGCTTATACGAGGTTAGCTTATAAATACAAATATACAAACTTAATATGTATTAATCTATATTACGATGTATTACTAACTAGTATTATTAATTGTTATCGTGTAGCTTCCTATATATAAAGGTCAAGGTGAGATAAACGTCCCACAGATTTAGATTCGTTGACCCCAACTTCATTAGTAAATAGAGTGGCATAGTTACTTTTCGTGCTAATCATGTGATTGAATGCATGAAAAAACCATTCGATTATTATTTGCTCCCATATAATGCGCAGTATGTTATATTCATATAAACAATTATTCCAACCTTACCCAAATCTGATATAATGCCTAATATGGGTATATCATTCTTATTATTTTGCAGTCGTCATTGACTACTTATTGTGATTGATACCAAATCCTTAACGTTATACTTACTTTATTTAGCTTAACAACGGTGATGCCTAACCCCAAAATTTAAATTTTTATAAAGAAGTATTACATGTTATTATACTATATATCTTATGTTTCTTCTTAAGTAATTTTATTTATGTATTAAGTAATTTTTTTTCTTTTTATTTAGGGTAATATCTGCATTTGATAAGAAGGCAAAAAAAAAAAAAGGTGTCATTACCGGTAAATGTGAAATTTATTCTTTTATGTTGAGTTTATATAGAAAAATATTTTTTAAACCTACTAAATTTAATTTTCAAGTACCTCGTCAATCCGGATATACTGAATGTGGATATTATGTCCTTTGTTTTCTATAGAAGATAGTTTTATATGATTTTATGACCACATCATCCAAGGTTAGCATAAATTTCGTAAAGTCATTATATCTTCAAAAAAATAGCTAAATTATGTTCTCATTTATTAACATTTACTTTTGATTTTTTTATTAGTGGGAGAGTAAAGAAAGTTTCATGGTAGAGGAACTTGATGAAGTCTATAAAAAATGGTGTGAGTATGTATTATCATTTATTGATAAACCTTGAGGTTGGACATTGTTGGTTGAATGTAAATATAAGAGGATCATTTGCTATAATGTTTTTAACATGCTATGTTAAATGGATAATTTAAGTTTGTAGATTGGAGTATTGGTTTAATATTATTGGTATATATTTGTTTTATATGAATACACATATATTAAGTATGATTATTTGAGAAAAGTATATTAACATGGCAACATTATTAGTTTTAAATTCAGATGTGTGGTCAATTTATTGAAATACAATAATGTTCATTATGTAAATTCCAAAATGTAATTCGTAGTATCACATATATAAACCAAATGTTTTTTAGGTATAAACCTATAATTGATTTCAAATGTTTTTTGGACATAAATTTACAACTGATTTCACATATATAATTAAACCAAAGTTTTTTTAATAGGATTATTTAAGGCATTTTTTAACAAAATCGCCTACAATAATCCCTCATAAAAATTTATTGTTTAGATTATTAAAGGCATTTTAGGCCAAAATGCCTTCAAGAATTCGTTCTAACTTTTTTGTATAGATTATTGAAGGCATTTTTGACTAAAACCACATTCAATAATCCATTATATAAAATTTATTAATTGAATTATTGAAGGCGTTTTTGACAAAAAATGCCTTCAAGAATCCATTCCAAATTTTTTTTATAGATTATTAAAAGCGTTTTTCTGCCAAAAATGCCTTTAATATTCTATCTCCAAAATTTTTTAAATAGATTGGTGAAGGTGCTTTTGCCCAGAAAACACCTAGAATAATCCCTTACAAATAATTCCTTCAAAAACCCAAAAAACCTAAAGGGAGGAATCAAACATACAATTTTATAGTTAACAACTATATGATCTTTAAATTTTGATAGGATATTTATTGAAGGCATTTTTGACCAAAAACACCTTCAATAATCCTCTGCAATTTTTTAGTGGAATTATTAAAGGCGTTTCTTGTAGAAAACACCTTCAATAATTGCCTACATTTTTTTATGACGGGATTATTCAAGGCATTCTCTGCCAAAAATACCTTCAGTAATTGCCTATCCATTTTTTTAATGGGATTATTCAAGGCATTTTCTATTAAAAATGCCTTCAGTAATCATTCCAATTTTTTGGAAAGGAATATTCAAAGTGTTTTAGTTGATAAATGCCACTAATTTTTGGCTTGGGTGGCATTTATAAGTAAAAATACCGCTATTTGAATATTTAGTGGTGTTTTGACAAAAAACGCCTTAAGTTTTATAAAAACACAGAAGCTAGCGGTGTTTGTAAGTGAAACTCCGCTACAAAAATGCCACTAATCTTCCATTTTCTTAACGTTGAATTCAAAATGTGAGGGATTGAAAAATTAAGGCCATCCATTTTTTGGCACTTGTTTCACACCCTAATAGTTGACTAGGAAAGTAATTAATTTCCAATGATCTCTATTAATCAACAACTAGTATGTTCTAATTAAGGTTCAAATTAAGAGATAGGGTTTAAATAATTTTCTTTACCTTTTTCTTGAATACTAGAAATGAGCCCACGTGTAGCTTTAACTATTTTATTAATTAAAATAATTCATTATTTGTTTTATTTTTTTATTATTTTGATATAAATTTTAATAAATTAAAAATAATTTTTATATTTTTTTATAAAATTTAACTAGTTAAAAAAAGTAAGAGATAAGAAAACTGCATAGAGATGATATGTGGATATCTCAATTGGCCCTTTTTTTCAATAAATTTATCTAATAAAAAAATAAATTTGAAAATTTGAAAAAATAAAAAGTAAAAAACCAAACAAAGGAAAAACAAAAACAAAAGAAGAGCTTAATAAGGATGCCACATGAAAACTTCCATTGAGTTTAAAATATTAATTTATTAAATTAAAGTATTAAATAATTATTTATTAATATGATACCTGTATATAAATATAAAACTAAATTAATAATAAAATATATATACTTTTACATATACCTCAAGATTACTTAGGACAACGTAGTCTAAATTTACATCTTATGTCTTCTTACTATCCTAAAAAACCAACTTGACTTGATTTGACATCGATTTTGATCAAAAACGTCTATGTCAAATCGAGATGGATTGAAACCCATTGAATATTGATTATTTTGCTATCTTTATCAACCGTCTCATTTTGTTATAAAATTTATCTAATTAAAAAATATATATGAAAATATATAAAAAAAAATGAGGATGCTATGTGAACACCCCCATTGACATTATTTTCTCAAAAAATTATCTAATTAAAAAAAGGAAAAAAGAGAAAACAAAAAGTAAAACAAAAAAAATTATTTTCAATCAATAATGTCAAATGAGTCCAATCATAAATTAAAGAAAAGTATTTATTAAATGTGAAAAAGTGAAAAAAAAAATATATATATATATATATATATAAGAAGAAATGGAAATAAGAAATGGAGAAGAAAATGAAAAAACAAGTGAATTAAAGGAGGTGACACATGGAGATCAAAATATGCAAAATTAATATTATAGATAATAAAATATATACTTTTATACATATACCAAGGTAAATTTGGGTAAAGTACCATTAACATGTTCCCAACCCAACTTTGTTTCTCTTTAAAAAACCCAATTTGCCCAAGCTTGATCCAAAAAAAAAAAAAATTGCACCCTTACTGGATCGGTCAGAATCCATTAGATACAAATTATTTTGTTATCCTTATTGATTGATTCCTTTTGTTTGAAAATTTATCTAACAGACAAACAAAAAAGGTAAAAAAAGGTAAAATATAACTTTATTAATATAATACATACATATATAATATAAATTAAAATAATAATAATATATATTTATATACACTTGGAAGGGGCAAAACACCCTAAACTTGCATTTTACTTGACTTTGATTTAAAAAAAAAAAAACTTGACCTAATCCTAAATTACAAAAAAAAAAAATGCATTGATTGAATCCATACAAATCGAAACCTATTGAATATAGTTATTCTGTCATCTATACCTCAATTGACTTTTTTCAAAAAATTTAATTAGTGATTTTTTATTATAATATTTATCTAATTAAAAAAATATGAAAGGCAAAAAAATTAAATAGGATGCCACATAGGCGCATCCATTGGCTTTTCTTTCATTTAAACAATTGATCTAATAAAATATAAAAGCAGAAAAAAACTAAAAAAGAAAAAGTAAAAATAATAATCAAAACAAAAAAAAGGAAAAAAAGTTGAGTTGTCATACGATATTAGCAATGATGAGCTATTTTTGTAAAATTTTTATTATTAACTTTTTTTAAAATAAAAATATATAAAAATGATAGGTTGAAAAAAAATTAAATCTAGATGCCATATAAACACTTCCAACAAAATCGTTTTTACAAAATTATCTAATTTAAAAAGGAAAAAAGTATAGAAAATATGTATTTTTAATCAATAATATCAAATGAATCCTACAAATAAGCACACCTATGTTAGATTGGTGTGAATCAAAATTAATCAAATATGAATTTTTTATCATCTCTACCATTAATCTTTTTTTTTTTTTACAAAATTTATATAATAAACAAAATTAAAAAACCAAATAAAAAAGTTGAAAATAAAAAATAACAAAAATAGATTTAATAAAAATAAAAAACAAAAATAATTAAAATATAGATTTTTGAAGAAGGATGGATGCCACGTAGATACCTTCTCATTCCTCTAAAATCTGCAACTTCAATATAATAGACGAATGGATAATAAAATAAATATAAATATATATATTTTATATAGCCAAAGCGAGATGAAACATCTTAAATCCACTTTTAATCTAACTCTGATTTTAAAAAAAATCAATTGAATTTTGAATTTTAAAAAAATGCAACATCATAAGATTAGGATGAATAAGAATCCATCAAATTTAGATTTTTTGCCATTACCTTTATTGACTTTTTTACAAAATATATTTAATTAAAAATTAAATTTAAAACCCCCAAAAATAAAGAATAGCAAAAAATAAAAAAATAAAAGGTTGGATATTAAAAAAGGGGGGAAAAAAGGAATGAGAAAAACCAATTAAAAACCAAGACCTAATAAAAAAAAAAAAAAAGAGATAGGTTCCTCGTAAGCATCATCTCTTCCTCAAATCTCTACAAAATTAAACATTTGATATATATACTAGTAATTCAATGTGCATTTTGACCAAAATATTTGCATTAGGGCCAAGACCAGAAGAACCAAAGATTTATTGATTTAATGTAAAAAAATACATTCTCTCAAAAGAGAAAAAGATAGAAAATACATTGAACCTTTTTCATTAGTATTTTCATGGGATTTTAGTGATGGTGAGAGTTGCTGCAAGGTATGGAATATATACATATACATATACATATACATATATATATAGATATATATATATATATAAAGGCTCTGCTCCTAATAGAAAACACATTGCCCTTTCTGGTTAGTATTTTCTTGGGTTTTTAGTGATGAAAGGTTCTGATTTAGTTAGGGGGTTGAGTTAGAGTTGCTGCGAGGTATGGGAATGAAAAAATTTCTGCTCCCAATCTGGTTATAACATGCTTACATTAGGTTACTTATTCAATGTAAATACAAAACTGGAAATTTCTATTTCTTGTATATAAAAAGTTCAATTCACATCATCCTCCAATGTTGTGCAGATTAAAAAAAAAAAAAAGAAATAGATGTGGCCTGGCTTTCCATTAGAGGACTCCCCATTACACTATCAATCACCTAATGATCTCAGTTAGAGTCAGTGTGAAAAGTAAAACGAGAATTATTTCCTAATATACACTTATACAGTCAAATCAACACAAAGAAGCAATATCTTCTATTTGTCATCAATGGATTAATTTGAAAGTAATGGAGTAGTTATGGTAGTGGCTGTCAGCCATGGCACATTTCTAAGTGATCGAACATCCATTTGATAAAATTATGGGTTTTAAGTTTAAGTAGAGAAAGTGGTGCAAGATTTTTTGAGTGCAAAAATTTTTGGATTCGCTGTCAGTAAAAGGGTAGAACCAAAAACCAAGTTGTGGAGATGCAAGAGTATGATGTTTGAATCAAAATGTAGCTTGTGTTGTAGATATAGATACTATTATTTAACTCAAGCTGCAGAGATGCAAGAGTATGATATTTGAATGCAAATGCAAGAGTATGATCAAGATCTGTCCAACCAGGAGCAACAAGACGATTCTCTTCAAACTTTTTTGTGTAGTGGTGGCCCCTGATTCTGATGGAAATGGAACTGTGCTGTGGATGCATCTGAATAGTTTTATGCCCTTTGCATTGCATATATAACTCTAAATTTTTTTTTCTTGTTTGAGGAAATATAGCTTTAACTGGAGTTGAAGCTACAAGAACAAGATAGTTATCGGCTGACAGCTAGAACATAAATAAAGAATAGATTCATAGAGAATCGCGATATTTGTGTTTGTCAGCAGGGGTTGACCTGTTAAAATTTGGAAGCAACATTTGCTACTGAAGAAATTTTTATGTATTAGAAACATCTACAACAGTGAAGAATTCTCTTGAAAATCATGATTAATTATCTAACAACAAGCCTCCCCTGTTTTTATTTTTAGCTGTAAGCACTACCAAATCAATTGTCATGCAAATTTTGCTTTAAAATTTTCAAGATAAATACAAAAAGCAGTAAAGCAACAGTAAAAGACTAGGGAGAAAGGAAAGTACAGCACCAAGCACCTAAATTGCGGTGGCTAATATCGAAACAGCTCGAATTTGGACAGGGTAAGAGTTTAGATTCCTTACTGCTGACTTCATTGTCTTGCCTTTTCCCCAGCAAAAACAAATGAAACAACAGAAAATGGACAAAAGATAGTGGAGGCTGCTATTTAGCATTTTCCAATCTGTGGTTAATTTGAAGCCAGAAGAAATTAACATTAATATTTTTATTCGTACCAATCCTTTTCGAATATATTTTTTAAAAGTATTCATTATAAAATTTTATAGATTGATTTATTAATTTTATTGATAAAAAGGATGGAAATCAAATTTTAGAAGCTACCACCAAAAAATGTTTTATTCCCCCACACTTCAACAGAATCCTGTTCGAGTTTTGGGTCTATATAAACAAATTACATTGGAAAGAAAAACAAACAAACCAAGCTAGGCAAGCCTTCTCTCTAATATCACCCGTCATAAACCTCAAAAACCACAATGCAAGCCACAAAGGATAACAAGGATCAGAAAAACAAATTGGAACAAGTGTTTCGAGCTTACTCTAAGCAGGGCAGCATCACCAGGGACCAGCTCAAGGATGCTTTTGAACATCTAGGTGCAGTCACGCCAAACAAGCAAGTTGAAGAGGCCATGGACGTTGCTGATAAAAATAAGGACAATTTGATCGACTGCACCAACGATGAGTTGGATTCTCTTGTTGAATATGCTTACAATAAAGGCTTCAGCGGTTCCATTTGAGTGCCGATGGATAAAATTTCAGCCTAAGTATGGGGGATGCTTATGACTGATGAAAAATAACTATATAGTTTTCGGTCTTTTTCCTTCATGTTGTCTCAAAAAAACATGATAAAATTAAAATAAAATAAAACCCCTTGTTTTTATGTAATTCTGTGTGTAATTTTGCATGCTTGTAAGTTACATTTTGTGTGTCTCAACTATCGAGTACCGTAAACACGTTGTTCGAACTATTATAAATTATAGACAAATAATTTTATTACTTAAAAACATAAACAAAAAGTTTGAGAAAACTTAAAAGTACACCTATTTAAAGGGAAAGCAGACAATATATATATGAACCTAATTTAAATGCTTAATTTTTTTATTTTTGCATACATTTACACATATACATTTATACACACAAGCGCGCACACGCATACACATATGAGTATAGAAGAATATGGTTTCGATAAAATTAAAACTATTTGACAAAGAAATTGGATGTCGGTTTTAGTGGGCAAAGGAAAGTTACACTCTGATAAGAATTAAAACATCAAAGCGAGTTAATTAGATGCAAAATTTGAAATGGAATTTCATTTATGAAGGTAACTTCAAACATCCAAAGTTGAAATACCTTTTTTAGCAAAATTATATATATTTGAATTTTGTTTTTGAAAATAGTTAATTTTTTTTATAATTTTATTAAAATGTTTGCAAAGCATATATAAAGGATTAATTTCTGGAGTCTTTTGTGTGTTGCTTTGGTTTAGAAAACACAGTTTTACATTAATTTAAAAAAGCCATTTATTTGATTAAGAAATTATTAATTTTAATCTTTTAAATTATTTTTCTATCTTACTATTAATTACTTCATTTTTCAATAATAAATTTTGACCCTTTCTTACTTCATAAAATGTTTCTTACAAAATTATTATAGTGAGATGATGCTATTGTAATTTGGTAATAAGACATATTTTTTAACTTTTCTAGAAGCTTCTTATTATCTAACCCCCAATTCCTTACTATATTTTGCACATTTTATAAGATAGTTTTTAGCTTTTTACTACTTGTTTTATATGTATTATTTTATGTGCATGTATAATGTATGATGATATAACGAATTCATATTTAAAATTGTCATAATTTAAACTTTGATCATTAAAATTAAAAATTTAATATTCTATTAACATCTCATACTACTATTACCATTTTGATAATAAATTTTAAAAACTCCACTACTACAAGTGAATGTGATAATTTTTATAATATAAATGTATGGGCATACTTACTTAAGTTTTAAGAACTATAAATTTTGGTTAAATAGATTTTAGGCCTGATTAAGAACTCAATTAATGAACCATTGGACTCAACGCAACCTCAAAGAAATCCAACAACACTGAATTCAAAATGCCAAGGATTGAGGCCATCCATTTTTTGGCACTTGTTTCACACCCCAATAGTTAACTAGGAAAGTAATTAATTTCCAAAGATCTCTTTCAATCAACTAGTTCTAATTAAGGTTCAAATTAAGAGATAGGGTTTAAATAATTTTCTTTACCTTTTTCTTGAATACTAGAATGAGCTCGTACGTAGCTTTAACTATTTCATTAATTAAAATAATTCATTATTTATTTTATTTTTTATTATTTTGATATAAATTTTAATAGAATTAAATTAAAAATAATTTTTATATTATTTTTTATAAAATTTATATAATTAAAAAAGTAAAAGATAAGAAAACTAAATAGAGGTGAAGATGGATATCTCAATTGACCTTTTTTCCCACTAAATTTATCTAATAAAAAAATTAAAAAAAAAAAACAAAAACAAAAACAAAAATAAAAGAAGAGCTCGGTAAGGGTGCAGCATGAAAACCTCCATTGAATTTAAAATATTGATTTATTAAATTAAAGTATCAAATAATTATTTTATTAATATGATACCTATATATAAATATAAAACTAAATTAGTAATAAAATATATACTTTTACATATATCTCAAGATTACTTAGGTTAACACGCCCTAAGTTCACTTCTTATGTCTTTTTACTATCCTAAAATACCAACTTGAATTGATTTGATATCGATTTTTTTATAAAAACATCCATATCAAACCGAGATGGATTGAAACTCATTGAATACTGATTATTTTGCTATCTTTATCAATCATCTCATTTTGTTATAAAATTTATCTAATTCAAATATATATAAATGAAAATATATATAAAAAAAATAAGGATGCTATGTAAACACCTCCTTGACATTATTTTCTCAAAAAATTATTTAATTAAAAAATGCAAAAAGGAAAAAAAAAACAAAAAGTAAAACAAAAGAGACAAAATTTATTTTAATCAATAATTTCAAATGAGTCCAATCATAAATTAAAAAAAGTATTTATTAAATGTAACAAAGTGAAAAAAAATATAAAAATAAAAAAAAAGGAATGGAAAAAAGAAAAAGAGAAGAAAATGAAAAAACAAGTGAGTTAAAGGCGCGACACTTGGAGGTCAAAATGTGCAAAGTTAATATTATAGATAATAAAATATATACTTTTATACATATCTCAAAATAGATTAGGGTAAGGTACCATTAACCTATCCTTAACCCAACTTCATTTCTCTTTAAAAAAACTCAATTTGCCCAAACTTGATCAAAAAAAAAAAAAAATGACACCCTTACTGGATCTGTCAAGTCAAAATCCATTAGATACAAATTATTTTTTTATCCTTATCAATCGATTTTTTTTGTTGAAAAATTTATCTAACAAACAAACAAAAAAGGCAAAAAAAGGTAATATATAACTTTATTAATATAATACATACATATAAAATATAAATTAAAAAAAAATTATATATACTTGGATGGGGCGCAACACTTGAAACTTGCATTTGACTTTGATTTAAAAAAAACTTGACCTGATCCTAAATTACAAAAAGAAAGTGCATTGATTGAATACATATAAATTAAAACCTATTGAATACGACCATTCTGTCATCTATACAACAATTGACTTTTTTTAAATTTATTTATTGATTTATTTTTATTATATATTTATCTAATTAAAAAAAAAAAAGATGAAAGGCTTAAAAATGAAATGGGATGTCACGTAGGCGCATCCGTTGCCTTTTCTTTCATTTAAACAACCGATCTAATAAAAAATAAAGGGAGAAAAAAACTAAAAATTATAAAAATAATAACAAAAAAAAGGAAAAAAAAGTTAAGTTGTCATGTGATATTAGCAATGATGAGTTATTTTTGTAATATTTTTATATTTAACTTTTTTTTAAAATAAAAATCTATAAAAATGAAAGGTTGAAAAAAAAAAATCTAGATGCCATATAAACACTTCCAACAACATCATTTTTTACAAAATTATCTAATTTAAAAAGGAAAATGTATAGAAAATATGTATTTTTAATCAATAATATCAAATAAATCCTACTAATAAACACACCAATGTTAGATCGGTGCACATCAAAATTAATCAGATATGAATTTTTTATCATCTTTATCATTAACTCTTTTTTTTTTGAACAAAATTTATATAATAAACAAAATAAAATAAAAAGTTGAAAAAATTAATAAAATAGATTTAATAAAAATAAAAAATAGATTAAAAATAGATTTTCGAAGAAGGATGGAGTGCCATGTAGATACCTTCTTATTCCTCTAAAATCTACAACTTCAATATAATATTATATATAAATATATATATATTAATAGATGGGTGGATAATAAAAAATATATAAATATATACATATGTATTTTATATAACCAAAACGAGATGAAACATCATAAACCCACTTTTGACCTGACTTTGATTTAAAAAAAATCTCAACTAGATTTTAAATTTTAAAAAATGCAACATCATAGATCAAGATGAATAAGAATCCACCGAATTTAGATTTTTTTGCCATTACCTTTATTGACTTTTTTACAAGATATATTTAATTAAAAATTAAATTTAAAAGCACAAAAAATAAAAAAAATTAAGGTTGGATATTAAAAAAAAGGTGAAAAAAAGAAATGAAAATAACCAATTAAAAACCAAAACCTGATAAAAAAAAAAAGGACAGGTTCATCGTGAACATTCTTTCTTCCTCAAATGTCTACAAAATTAATTGATATATATACTAGTAATTCAATGTGTATTTTGACAAAAATATTTGCATTAGGGCCAAGACCAGAAGAATCAAAGATTTATTGATTTAATGTAGAAAATACATTGCACCTTTTTCATTAATATTTTCATGGGATTTTAGTGATGGTGAGAGTTGCTGCAAGGTATGGAAATTAAAAAAAAAAAAAACTCTGCTCCTGATAGAAAATACATTGCCATTTCTGATTAGTATTTTCTTGGGTTTTTAGTGATGAAAGGTTCTGATTTTGTTAGGGGGTTGAGTTAGAGCTGCTGCAAGGTATGGGAATGAAAACATTAATATTTTTATTCGAACCAATCCTCTTCGAATATAATTTTTTAAAGTATTCATTATAAAATTTTATAGATTGATTTATTAATTTTATTGATAAAAAGGATGGAAATCAAATTTTAAAAGCTACCACCAAAAAATGTTTTTATTCCCCACACTTCAACAGAATCCTGTTCGAGTTTTGGGTCTATATAAACAAATTACATTGGAAAGAAAAACAAACAAACCAAGCTAGGCAAGCCTTCTCTCTAATATCACCCGTCATAAACCTCAAAAACCACAATGCAAGCCACAAAGGATAACAAGGATCAGAAAAACAAATTGGAACAAGTGTTTCGAACCTACTCTAAGCAGGGCAGCCTAACCAGGAACCAGCTCAAGGATGCTTTTGAACATCTAGGTGCACTCACGCCAAACAAGCAAGTTGAAGAGGCCATGGACGTTGCTGATAAAAATAAGGACAATTTGATCGACTGCACCAATGATGAGTTGGATTCCCTTGTTGAATATGCTTACAATAAAGGCTTCAGCAGTTCCGTTTGAGTGCCGATAGATCAACTTTCAGCCTAAGTATGGGGGATGCTTATGACCGATGAAAAATAAATATATAGCTTTGGGTCTTTTTCCTTCATGTTGTCTAAAAAATATGATTAAATTAAAATAAAATAAAAATCCCCTGTTTTTATGTAATTCTGTGTGTCATTTTGCATGCTTGCAAGTTTTATTGTGTGTATCAAGTACCATGATCATGTTGTTCCTACTATTATAAATTACAGACTAATATTTTTATTACTTAAAAACATAAACAAAAAGTTTGAGGAAACTTAAAAGTAAACCTATTTGAAGGGAAAGCAAATAATATATATAAACCTTATTTAAATACTTAATTTTTTTTATTGTTACACACACTTACGCATTTGCATTTGTTCGTTTTAATAGGCAAAAGAAAATTATACTCTAATGAAAATTAGAGTATCAAAGTGAGTTAATTAGTTGCAGAATTTCAAATAGGATTTCATTTCTAAAAGTAACTTCAAATATCAAAAGTTGAAATACTTTGTTTAGCAAAATTATATATATCTGAATTTTACTTTTGAAAATTATTAAAATTTTTTGTAATTTTATTAAAATGTTTGTGAAACTCATATAAAGGATTAGTTTGTGATGTCTTGCGTGCATTGCTTTAGTTTAGAAAACATAGTTTTACATTAATTTAAAAAAGCTATTTATTTGATTATGAAATTACTAATTGTAATCTTTTAAATTATTTTTCTATCCTATTATTAATTAATTCATTTTTTCAATAATAAATTGTGACCCTTTCTTACTTCATAAATGTTTCTTACAAAATTATTATAGTGAAATGATAGTATCGTAATTCGGTAATAAGTCATATTTTTTTAACTATTACATAGGCTTCCTATTGTCTAACCCCCAATCCCCCACTATATTTTGCACATTTTATAAGGTAGGTTTTAGCTTTTTACACTTGCTTTATATGTGTTATTATTATTATATGTGCATGTATAATTTAAGATAATATAAAAAATCCATATTTAAAATTGTCATAATCTAACTTTGAATATTAAAATTAAAATTTTAATATTCTATTAATATCTCATATTACTGTTACCATCTTGATAATAAAATTTAAAAACTCCACTACTACAAATGAATGTAATAATTTTTATAATATAAATGTGTGGACACACTTACATAAGTTTTAAGAACTATAAATTTTGATTAAATAGATCTTAGGCTTGATTAGGAACTCAATTAATGAGCCATTCGACTCAGCCCAACCTTAAAAGAAATCCAACAACGCTGAATTCAAAATACCAGGGATTGAAAAATTAAAGCCTATCCATTTTTGGGCACTTGTTTCACACCCTAATAGTTGACTAAAAAGGTAATTAATTTCCATATTCCAATTAAGGTTCAAATTAAGAGATTGGGTTTAAATAATTTTCTTTGTCATTTTTTTTATACTAGAAATGAGCCTGCGCATAGGTTTAACTATTTTATTAATTAAAATAATTCATAGCTTATTTTATTTTTTATTATTTTGATATAAATTTTAATAGAATTAAATTTAAAATAATTTGTATATTATTTTTTACAAAATTTATCTAATTAAAAAAGTAAATGATAAGAAAACTAAATGAAGGTGACATGTGGATATTTCAATTGGCCTTTTTTTCTCTCTAAATTTATCTAATAAAAATAAAAACTAAAAATTTGAAAAAAATGGAAAAACAAAAAAAAAACTCAATAACTGTGCTACATAAACACCCCCATTTAATTTAAAATATTAATTTATTAAATTAAATTATCAAATAATAATTTTTTAATATAATATATGTACATAAATATAAAGCTAAATTAATAATAAAATATATACTTTTACATATATATTACAAGACGGTTTAGAATAAAGCACCCAAAATTCACATTTTACCTCTCATTACATTCCTAAAAAACCAACTTGACTCGATTTGATATTGATTTTTTTACAAAGACACTCATATCAAATTGAGATAAATAAAAACCTATCGGTACTGATTGTTTTGCTATCTTTATCAACCATCTCATTTTATTATAAAATTTATCTAATTAAAATATAAAAATATAAAAGAAAAAAAAGTGAGGATGCTATGTGAACACCTTCATTGACATTATTTTCTCAAAAAAATTATCTAATTAAGAAAACAAAAAAAGCAAAAAACAAAAAGTAAAAAAAATAGACACAAAAAATTATTTTCAATCAATAATATCAAATGAGTCCAATCATAAATTAAAAAAAATATTTATGAAAAAGTGAAAAAAAAATATGAAAAGTAAAAAAAGAAATGGAAATGTAAATAAGAAAAAGGAGAAGAAAATGAAAAAAAGAAAAAAAATTGAGTTAAAAAAGTGCAACATGTAGAGGTCAACATGTACAAAATTAATATTATAAATAATTAAATATATACTTTTATACATATCTCAAGGTAGATTGGAATTAAAGTATCATTAACCCGTCATCGACCTGACTTTGTTTCTCTTTAAAAAAAAAAACTCAATTTGCCCAAATTTGATTCAAAAAAAAAAAATCACAACCCTACTAGATTGGTTGGATCAAAATTCATTAAATACAAATTATTTTTTTATCTTTATTGATTGATTCCTTTTGTTGCAAGATTTATCAAATAAACAAACAAAAAAAACAAAAAATGTAAAAAATAACTTTATTAATATAATACATACATTTATAATATAAAATTAAATAAATAATAAAATATATATTTATATATATTTAGAGGGGGCAAAACACCCTAAACTCGCTTGCAACTTAACTTTGATTTTCAAAAAAAACTCGACCTAATCCTAAATTAAAAAAAAATGGACCAATTAAATCCATATGAATCTAAACCTACGTATACAGGTATTTTTGTTGTCTGTATATACCTCAATTGACTTTTATTTTAAAATATATATTTACTTATTTCTTTTATTGTAATATTTATCTAATTAAAAAAAAGACGAAAGGCAAAAAATAAAATAGGATGCCATGTGGGCACATCATTGGTTTTTTTGGCTTACACAACTGATCTAATAAAAAATAAAGGGAGAAAAAATTAAAACAAAAAAAGAAAAAAATTGAGTTATCACGCGATATTAGCAATGAAAAGCTATTTTTATAAAATTTTTATTATCAACCTTTTAACAATAATGATTTATAAAAAATAAGGGTTGAAAAAAATTAAATCTGGATGCTATGTAGACACTTCCATCAATATAATTTTTTACAAAGTTATCTAATTTAAGAAAAAAGAATAAAAAATATAAAAAATATATATTTTTAGTCAATAATATCAAATGAATCTTACAAAAAAAATTACAAAAATATTTGTTAAATATTAAAAAGTAAGAAAATGAATAACAAACAATAAGCTTAACACATAATATCAAATAGGCCTTACAAAAGAAAAAAATTAAATATAAAAAATATTAAATAATAAAAAAGAAAAAAAAAGCTTGATACATGGCGGCCCAAACAGGTTCCACATAAAAAATTAAAATATAAAAAATATTTATTAAATGGGAAAAAATAGAAAATAGAAAAAACAAAAAAAAGCTTATTATGTATAATGTAAAATATGAAAATTTATATATAAAGCTAGAATTAGGCTCCGTAGGACTATTTTGTATTTTTTAAAATTATGTTTTGACTATAGGAGAAGTAAAATTTTTATACTAAGTTTTAATGGAAGACAATATATATATATATATATATAAACTAATTTAAAAGTATTTATTTTTTAATATAAATTATAACTTAATTATATATAAATGTTATTTTTTAAATTAAGATATTAAATAATATCTTTATTAATATAGTACATATAGAAATATAAATTAAATAAATAATAAAATATATTCTTTTATATAACTTTATGAGGATTGGGACAGAGCACTCTAAATTCGATCCAAACTTGACTCAAATTATTCAAAAAGATAAAATTTAACGTAATTCCTATTTAAAGAAAAACTCGCATCAATTGGATTATAACGAAACCCATAAAATATAGGTAGTTTGTCATCTTTACATCCATTGGCTTTTTCCTTAAAAAATTTATCCAATAAAAAATTTAAAAACAAATAAAATGATAAAAACAAAGAAGTCAAAATGGATTGCACGTAAATTTATTAAATTAAGATATTTAATAATATTTTTAACTAAATACATGTATAAATATAGAATTAAATAAATAATAAAATATATTTTTATATATAATAAGGTCGAGATGTATTACCCAAAACATTACTCTTATTCAAGCTTGATTTAAAAAAAAAATGCAAATCAATTGTCCCAAATTAAAAGAAAGTGCATCAATTGGATTGGGGTAAATTAAGATCCATCGGATACAATTGTTTTATCATTTATATCACAATTGACTTTTTTATTATAAAATTTATCTAATAAAAAACTAAAGGTAAAAACAATTTAAAAAGAAAAAGAAAAAATTAAACAAAGAGATCAAAAGCTTTAAAAAACAAAGAAAAAAAAAACCAAAAAAAAAAGAGAGAGGCATCACATTAACACTCAAGAAAAGATGGGACACCTTAAATCCCTCTTCAACTCGATCTCATTTAAAAAAAAAATTCAACTTGATCTCATTTTTTTAAAAGTATGCATATGTTGAATCGATGCGAATCAAAATTAATTTGATATGAATTTTTTATCATCTCTACTATTAGCTTTTTTTTTTTCCAAAATTTATAAAATAAACAACATAATTGAAAAAAACAAATTAAAAAATTAAAAATAAAAAATAGATTTAATAAAATTAAAAAAATAAAAAGATTAAAAAAGGTATAATTTTGAAGAAGAATGGAATGCCACATAAATTCTCTCTCATTCCTCTAAAATCTACAACTTTAACATAATAAATGGATGGATGTATAATAAAATATATACATTTTATATACCCAGAGCAAGGTGAAATATCCTAAACCAACTTTTGATCTAACTTAAAAAAATCTCAAATGGATTTCAAATTTTTAAAAAGTGCACCATCATTAGATCAGGATGAATAAAAGTCCATTGAATTTAAATTTTTTGTCATTACATTTATTGATTTTTTTACAAAATATATTTAATTAAAAATTAATGTTAAAAACCCAAAAATTCAAGAATAGCAAAAAATAAAAAAGGATGGATATTAGAAAAATAAAGTAAAAAAATTAATGAAAAAAATTAAAAACCAAAACCTAATAAAAGCAAAAATAAAAAAGAGACAATACCTCATTAACATCCTCTTTTCCTCAAATCTCTATGAAATTGACTATTTATATATATATATATATATATATATATATATATACACACACACACTAGTAATTCAATGTGTATTTTGATCAAAATATTTACAATAGGGCCAAGGCCTAAAAAAACCCATGAGGTGAAATTCGACTAATTGTCAGTTGTGGGTTTAGTTGGAGCAATGAACCAAAGATTTATTGATTTAAGATAGAAAATAAATTCTCTCTTTCTAAAAGAAAAAAAAAGATAGATAATACATCGCACCTTTCTTATTAGTATTGTCATGGGTTTTAAGTGATGAAAGGCTTTGATTTAGTTAAGGGGTTGAGTGAAAGTTGCTGCAAGGTACGTGTTGAAGGCATTTAGTGGTTAAAAGGGCATTGTGATCTTTTTCCACTATTAGAGGCTGACAATAGACAACCAAAAGCATTTCAGGCATTTGTGCCAACTTGACATGTAAGTTAACTTGACAAGTTCAATATCACATTAGCTTGACCATGTCACTATTGTCCCTCATTGGTCTCTTGCCCTTCACCTATAAATATGGCAATCCAAGTACTATCATTCCAAGTTCTATCTTACTCTAATCACTTATTTTTCTCTCATTCCAATCTCTTCTATTTTAGTTTTTTACTTATGCATCGGAGTGCAAATGCAAAGAATATTTCCTGCCATTGCATCAAACCACTTTTTCCATTTCTTATCCATCCAAGAGTACTCTCACGTTAGAGCTCGACATCAACATTTGGCATGTTAGGTAAAGGGCTTTTTATTCATCAACCCAACTTCAAATCATGCCCTCAAAGAAGAAAGCCTTGAAAGAAGGAAAGGTAGTCACTCCGATTGGAGCAAAAACACACAATAGTTAGCATGTAGACTGACTTGCCCCACAACAAACTAGTCTGACCATGGAGCAATTCCAAGCTTTAACCAAGTAGATATAAGCTCTTAAACAAATGCTACAAACCATAATTTCACCCCAGGCCTCAAAGGTGCCTGACCTAGTCACTTTTGGCCAATAAGCTGTGGAGAGGTAGCCAAGCTATGAAGAGGTAAAAGCTTCATTGGTTTCCAAAAAAGAAGATCATGATATCTTAGTTGCTCACCATTACCTAAGTCACAACTCAACATATGCCACAACCTAAAAATTAAAACAAATAGATGTGGAACCCCAGTCGAACAAAGACCTGAAAACTCGGATGCAAGCCATAGAGAAAACACTAAAAGGGAAAGTGGTAGCTTTTGAGGATGAGCTTAAATTTTTGGAGATCTCACCCTTCACTGAAGAAATTGATAGAGCTATACCTCCAAAAGGGTACAAAATGCCAACATTAGAAACTTATGATAGTACATCTGATTCTTTTAACCATCTAGAACTTTATAAAACTAATATGATGATGCAGGGTGCAGACGAAGCTTTGCTATGTAAAGGCTTTGCTACTTCCTTTAAGGGTGTGGCTTGATCTTAGTATAGCAGCCTAAAGCTGAGGTTAATCATGACATTTACAAAGCTCAACCACTTTTTCCTGTCCCTATTTGTAAGTAGATAAAGAACGAAGAAAACGACATTAAGCTTGATGTCAATCCTTCAAGGCCGAAATGAATCATTAAAGGATTATGTCATACGTTTTTACGTGGAAGCACTACAACTAAAAGACATACAACAAAAGACTATTGTAACCAGTCTAACAAATGGACTCAATGACAAAAGAGTATCAACTCAAGTTGACCTTATCTTTAGAGCCATCCAAAACTTTGACCAATGTCCTACTCGTAATTGAGAAATACATAAATGCTTAAACTACAATGAAAAATAGTTAGGTGAGAAAGATTCATCCCTTTTCATTGGTCATTAAAAAAGTAAGGATTTCTACGACTCTCCGTCAAGAGGGCGATGACATAGGAACAAAAGCCCTAACGAAGAAAGAAACTCTATTGTTAAATATATGATGATACAAATTTTATCAATAATTACCAAAACTATGTTATAAGTTACTAATAGATTACTAAATTATAGCAAGAGGTTATTAAAATTTTATTAGAAATTACTATAATTGTATCAATAGTTATCAAAATTATATCATAAGTTACCAAAATTATATCGAAAGTTATCAAAATTTTATTAAAGGTTATCAAAATCAAAATTATGTAAAAAAATTATCAAAATTTACTTATATTATATCAAAATCAAATTAGTATATTGTTAGTATTTATCATTGTTATCATAATATAAAAAAGTTTATTTATTAGAATGAATATTTAGAGATAAGAATTACATGTGTCAAGTACGTGCCAAACACTAATATATATATATATATATATGTATTATATAGTTATAAATGACAATATGTAACAATACAATTATATTATATGTAAGATGAAAAGCAAACCACTAATTACGATAATAACAATTGTTTCCATGCATGAACTGGTAACTTTATTCGACCAAACCGCCCCAGACTTGTTGTCAACTTTCTCAAATAACCTGAAAATGAAAGAAGGTAAACAGAATAAAAGTGCCATTTGAATGTTCAAGAATGATGGAGAAATTGAGTAGCCACCGAGCATTTTGGGCACAGTTAAGCGGACAGAATGTCATGCTTGCAACGGGAAACAAAAGTATGAGTGCTGGGTACTTACAATTAGATTTACCATTCCCCTTTCTTTGGGTCAGTCATAGGTTCGATACACCCACTTGAAATTAGATTGAAATTCACCATCATCATCTTCTTCTTCTACTCTGCTCAGTAAGATGACTCTGATTGTTGGTTGATCCATACTTTCTGAAGCTCCACAGATTTTCTCTACAATTTCACTCGAAACATCCCTTAAACAAACCTTTTTGAGATGAGGTAAACTTTCCCAACCATGTGGTAACTTGACAAACTTTTGGCATTCACGGATATTTAGCTCCTGGAGATCTGGCATCACTCCTTTGTTTATCACAATTTCTTTCAACTCAGGGAATTTCTGTATTCTTAAAATCTTAAGCTTTGGGAACCCTTCAAGAAAGCACAATCGCTCCCCTAGGTATGCATTTACAAGTGTAATTCGCCCCAAGTTAGGCAATGCTTGGATGTGAGAAACAAAATCTTCCCTCAATCTAGACCAATGTAATCTCAAGCAAGTCAGGTTGTGAAGTGAGCTAAACCAGTGCGGCACCTTCTCCAATTTCCCAGCCAGAATAAGTTTCTCAAGGCAAGGAGGAGCTTTAACAAGTTTATCCATCTTCAATCGCTCCTTTTCATTACAAGACATCACCATCAAGTAGCGAAGAAGGGATGTTTTCCCAAGGGAGAAGCACAGCTCTCTTCTCATTAGCTTCCTTTACATTGGCAAAACAAAGCCTTTTCAGCTGTGTCATTTTGCTGAGATTCTTTATAAAGGTGTCCCCTGCTTCTGCAAAAGTCAAAACTTGCAAGTTCTTTACCATGAAAATATCGGATGGTAGGCGCATGCTTACCCAACGATCATAGTCAGTCCCTTTGATATTGAAACGGTAAACAATCAGATGCCGCAGATTTTTCAACTTCACAATTCCTGGTGGAAGCTCTTCAATTTGGGTTTCTTTAAGGAACAAAGACTGTAAGTTACAAAGTTCTCCGATGGATTTCGGGAGCTCTTTCACTTGAGTCCTGGTTAAGTTGAGATACCTCAAATTGAATAAATATGCCATTTCACTTGGGAGTTGACTGATTGGGGCATCTTGTAAATCCAACACTGTCAGTAGTTTAAAACCAGATGGCAACCTATTGAAGGAAGATTTAGAGATTTCATCAACAGCAAAAACAAACAATGAACGAAGTTGTGATATACCCTTTCTTGCTTTTATCTCTTTATCCCTTACCACAATTGACAAGCGGCGAATCCCATTGTCTTCTACTACTGCTTCTTTCCTATCAGATATAGCAACAAACTTTTCCGATTCTGATATTGAAACTGCAAGCTCTCGTAGAATGTCGTGCATCTTACATGCTTGGGGCCTTCCGGATTCATTCCTCTTTGTAACTTGAAGCAATCCCCGAGAAATCAATTCCATCAGGTATCTCTCAGCTACAACTTCTGGTGTTGCTCCGTTGACTGGCTCCACAAAACCCTCTGCCATCCACAGTCTAATGAGCCTGTTTCGCCTAATCAAATAATCTTCTGGAAATATGCAACAGTATAGAAAGCAATGCTTGAGTCGGTAAGGTAAATGATAATAGCTAAGCAATAAGATACACTTCAATGCTCCAAGCTCAGGGTTGTGACTGAGCTCCCAATTTAAGTTGTCATGGATTATTCTCCATTCTGCTATGAACTTCTTGGAAGACAACAATCCTCCCAAAGCTACAATAGCTAATGGCAGGCCTTTACATTTTTCAGCTAGATTTCGTGCTAAAGAATCAAGATTTGGTGGACATTGACCAAGGTTGCTTGGGAAAGCTTTCATGCAAAAGAGGGTCCAAGCCTCATTGTCTCTTAAGGGCTTAACTTCAAGGACGTGGTTTGTAGTCCCAAACTGAAAAGAAGCTACCTCTCCCATTCGCGTAGTAAGCATGACACGGCTTCCATTCCTTCCATTAGGAAGGACTCTGCTGATCTGTTGCCAGAGGTTGAGGTTCCACACATCATCTAGCACAATAAGATATCTCCTTGCCTGCAAATACTTCTCCAGTTTCTCTCCCAAATCCCTGTAGCTGAGGCTGTTCAAGTTCACAGGAGTTTGTTCATTATTCTTCTTGTAGATTTCTTTAATCGTGGATCTAAGCAACTCTTCAATTGTATATTGTTGTGAGACAGTGGTCCAGGCGCAGAAGTCAAAATGTTGCTTGACAGTTTGTTTGATAAAGGTGTTGGCAACAAGTGTGGTTTTGCCTGAACCACCCATTCCAGTCACTGAGATAACGGTCCTTTCAAGGTTCCCATTTGTCAACCAATCCAACAATTCCCGTTGTGTCTTTTTGATGCCAACAAGATCATCATCTTTAAGAAAAAGAGAAGACTCACTTTCATTTTTCAACCAATTAAGATCATAATTTCCGAGCATTCCCTCTCTTCTTCTATCCCTCCCTTCTAACTGATAAACCCCATATCTTTGTCTTCTCTCTGGAATGCTTTTGATCCTTTCTTTGATATCTCGTAACTTCCTCCCTAATTTATGCTTCAACCATAGATTCTGTGGAAATTGAATACCCTTTAGGAAGTTACCCTTCCATTGTTGTTGCTTGTTCATGTCATACATGTACTCGTCAATAATGTCTTCTACTTGGTAAGATATTTCTCGCACACCTGCCACCCAGTCATTCTCTGCTTTGCTTTGTGCTCGTGGTCCATCATCAGCATCCTCAAGAAAGGATCTCATGCTACTCAGCTCAAGCTTGATTTCATTGATTTCATCACCAACCCCACTCTGCAAAGATGCTTGGTTTTCCAACATGGAGAGTATTTTGCTGAATAATACATCTGTTGCGCTCAAAGCCATCGCTATTTCGGGCACCATCCGCAAAATTATCACTCTGTCTTGAGGCTGTAAAGAAAATGTATGATTACGCCCCACTTGATCACAAGCAATGCTTCTCCTCTTGGATGCAGAACTAACAGTGACATTCTACTTGCAATTGTACATTGTAAAAATTTCACTCCTAAATGACACCGTTCCTTTTGACGGATTCAACTAAAATAAATGAAGACAATGAACTCACTGTCATACAATTCAAAAGCAAAAAATAAAAAAAAAAAAAAAAATAAGAGAGAGGTTAATGAATATGGTAATGGTGTTACTTGGTTGAATACAGTTGGGAAAAACTTATTAAAACAGATTAAATAAAAATTAAAATTAAATTTTAAATGGATAGATAGAAAAATTTTGCAATATATAGATTTGAAAAAAAAATTAATAAATTTGATATATATTTTTTATATAAATATTTTTACTAAATTTTTTATAAAATTTTTATATGTGAATAAGTACGGATCAAATGTTAATTATAAATGATATTTTTAATTATTTTTATATATTAATTTTTATTTGAACTCTATCAATATATTTATTTAGATTTTAAATTAAAATTCTTTTGTAAAACTTACAATCATAATCAAATCCAAATTTGCATTTAAAACTTTAAGATTTTAAGGGTTTTTTTTTTTGTCATTAAACAAAAACTTCCTTAGCAAATTAGAGTTTTTATTAATTATTTTTAATAAAAATTTCTTGATTTTTATTTAAAAATTTTCATTTAAGTCTTATCTATTATGATAATTTTATTTAAAAATACTATAAAAAAACTCAGTTCAAAAATTTTTTCTTAATCCAAGGTTCAAGGAAACTAGCATGAATACTGAATTAAAGTATAGGATTTAACAAACAAAAAAATGCAAATTAAAAAAAAAAAGAGAAAAAAAGGAAAAGAGAAGCGTACGCACCTGCTCATAATATACTTGTTGAATTTGATTGAGGGAATATACAAGTTTTTATGAGTTTTTGAGAGATTGAGAAGTATATATAAAAGAAAAAAGAAACGGAATCGTCATACAATTCATATGTTAATGTAGGAAATGCAAAAAATCAAGATCAGGGTAGAAGAAGGAGAACGCGGAAATCAGAGTCAACCAAAGACTAAAAGAAGAAACGAGGAAAAGTAAACTTCACCACCATCCACAACCACTATCACCGTCATCATCAC
Source organism: Durio zibethinus (assembly GCF_002303985.1). Next base: position 8,248,978 of record NW_019168004.1, read on the forward strand.
CATTAATAAATTAACTTTGTATTACATTAAACATAAAATTAACATTTAAAAATAAATAAATATAATTATCATGAAATTTTTAAATTTTATAAATTGAGAAGATTAAAAAAATTAACATTAATTAATTAATTAATACATGTTTTATTTTTATGTATTCTTTAACTCTATTTATGAAATCTAAAAAATTCATCTCTCGAGATTTAAAAAGGGTTTAATATTTTGTGTGTTTCCATTATTATTAATTTACTGTGCTGTTCATTTTTACAGTTGTGTTTTTACATTGAAATTGAAAATATTGACTGTCGAACATATATATCATAACATGTATAAAATAAATTATAAGTTGAATTTAAGAGATCTCGATTTACTTTTTTTTTCTTCTCATTTGTTCTGATTAAACAAATGAAATTCAACTGAAGAAATCTTGTCTTAATTTTAAATTTTAAGTTTTTGAGATTATAGGTTTAAGTCTAGTATGTGAGTTTAATATAATTTTATATTGATTTATATATTAATTTCTTCAAAATATTTAACAATTTTGTTATATATTTTGAATATTCTCTAATTGCCATTGTAATTATTAAATGTAAATGGATCTAATAAAAGAAAATAAAGAGTATATAAACCAAGAATAGAAAATGTAAAAGAGATTGAAAGCTAATTATATAGTTTAAAGAATAAATAATTAATATAATAAATAATATAAAAATAATAAACCAGTTAAAAGGGCCTGGGCAATGCGTTGGTTTGGGGCCGGATGGACCCAAATTTCATGGCAGTGGTTAGGAACTCAAATGGACGTTTCAGCTGGGTCGAGCGATCAGTGATTAGGCCCGTCGACTTTCACGTCGGCCAAATTCAAATACTCGCAAGTGTATTAAGTGTTCGAAATTCTACTCCCACGCCCCTTCCGCTAACGTTAGACGATTAACGAAATATCACCTTTCTTGTTCCTCTACTTTTACAAACAAACCTCACCGAGAAAGACCCAAAACCAAGATCAATGTCCAATAATCATAATCTTCCTTCACGTTACATTATTTTATTAGTAATTCTATTGTCTTCTGCAAATTTCCTTCCTTCAGTCCTGGCCAAATCTCGTAATCCAATCACAGTACACCCAATTTCTCTTTCTATTTTCCTTTTTTTTTTCTTTTAATTTGATTTTTTTTCCTTTTGTTGTGTTTTGTTCTTACTTGGTTTGTTTTAATGGTGATTCACAGGATTCTGAGATTAAGAAAAAGAAGAGTGAATGTTATGCTGATATCGACAGGTGGGTATTTTCTATTTTCTCCTTTAATTTTGGGTCTTTATGTTTTACTTCAATTAGGCTGAATTTCTGCTTATTTAAATTGAAATAAATCTGGTTTTTTTTTTAATATTCTTGCATAATATTTAATTAAATCTTAGATAGAGTTATTTGTATCGACTATTTTAGTGGACTTTATTTGTGTTTTTGAAATCTTTTCTCAATTCAACTTTTATTCTCCTCCATTAGAGGGACTTGTATTTTTTTTAAGTGAAGACGATGAATGGATATGGAAATTTTGGGTTTTGATACTTAGCAGGATGCAATAATTTTCAAGAAGATTTTTTTTTTACTTGTACTGATTATTGTATTTTATTCTGTTTGATTATGGAATCAGTGGATTGTGGGGTGGGCAATGTAAGTCTTCATCAATAGCAAAGGAGAATTGTGCTTTGAAGTGCCTTTCTCTGGCTTGTTACGAGCTTATATATGAAAGTGATCCCGTATGTAAAATCCTTCTTTGCTATAGTGCTGTATGAATCTGTTTCTGTTGTCTGGTTTAATGATTTCTTTTGTGTTTTCTGTCTTGTAGCTTGAAGAAGGAGAGAAAGATTTTATAAGGAGCCAAGAGTTCAAATACTGCATGTATAAGTAAGTTTCACAACTTTTATCGATTCATCATGTCTTTTCTGTTTTATATTGTGCAATAATCATGCTGTTATTGAACATATATTGAAATAAGAGGGGGTTTGGACTTTGGTTGTGGTAATAGAAGTAGTTCTGTTAGTGCAGTGTGTAGCCTTTAAAGAATGTGTACACACACAGACACACACACAAACACTAGTGTCTAGTTCAGAGATATCTTATAGGGTAAGTAATACTCCTTTCCTTTAGTTTAGGCTGTAATTGTAACTCACCACAGTTTCTTTGGTAAGTAACTTCTGCATCCTTGGACTAAACGGTGTACAATACATTTACTGGTTTCCCTATATCTTGGCATTAGATCATCAGACAGTTTTGGTTGCTTTATAATTAGCCTCATTAAAGCATTCAATTTCTACTTTGATTAGAAACCTTAAGTGGGCAAGTGGACTACCTTCATTTTACTTGTGAGAGATGAAAGTAAAAGGAATAAATTAGACATACCATTTGAGTTTTTCCCCCTTGCTTTCTCGAGGTGCTAGCATTCCACATTTTGAGCCTATAGTAATGAGGTGAAAAGAAAGTCTGAAGGTCAATGCTGTCTTATCCATGCCTTGCTCTTCACATTAATTTTGACAATTTCTCATACTGTACATCTTCTGTGCTAGTGATTGCACTATATCAGTACTTTTAAAGACAGTTGATCACTGTTCATTTCTTTAAAGGTAGTATGGGTAGACCTTATCCAAATTGTTGGTTATTGTTTTCTCTGTTCATTAGTTTGGCTATCTTTCTATGAAATGGCTCTCTTTCAATTGTGGCCAAACTGCCTAACTTATGTTTTGAATCTTGCCTGTATTTTCTTGTGATGGTTTTATCGTTGCTGGTTATTTGATGAGCATTAGTAACTCTTATCTAGTGAGAAAGAAGTGAAAAAGTTCCATGATGTTTTGAACTTTCTGAAAATGCACATTAATTTTGGATGTTTGAGGATGAATTTTTGGGGCTTAGAGACAGGATTGTGAATATTTAAACCCTTGTAATAGGCTTTCATATAATTTCTTTTCGTTCTTTTTTCTTTTCTTTGACTAATTGATATAATTTCTCAAATGTGTAAGACATGGTTCCAAAAGAAGCCTTTATTTCTGAGGGCAAGAAACAGCAATTAACTTTTCTCGTTGCTTACATATGAGGGATGGTTAAGTTGCTTATCTTTCTGATAATCATCCAATGCATTTAAATGGAGGTGAAAATACATTTTTGACCCACATTGGTGGGATGGCAGGATCTAGACACTGGCCAATTTAACTTGAAAAATGCTGGGAACAAATTTAAGGCTTAGTTATTATTTCCATGCTTTTGGTGGACATTGATTGACATTGTGTCTTCGATTTAATTCTGCTTTATAAACTAGTTGTGTGATTCATACCTTAGTATAGTAAACCAATAAGTTATTGACAAAGGTTGACTATCCCTCGAGTGTGTATGAAATCTCGGTTGGTAGGGATGCTTTTTTCTGCTTCTCCATTTGGAAGTATAATGTCATATGTTTTTAATCTGTTCGATGTCCTTGTTTCCATTTATATCGATGACTCTTCCAATGATGTGATGTTAGAAATCATATTTTCCTCATGCATATATAGTAAAGCCAATAAAATCTACACAGTTAGGCTGTTTTCCTGCAGAGTGAGAAAAGTGACTAATTTTGAGCAATTCCCCTTGGTGTTTTTGTCGCACATTAATTTTTGGACACTTGTTCCGTTGGATATCAATCCATTTTTATATGCTTTTGGTTCTTTTCAGTTTACTTTATAAAATGCACATGTTGGCTTCTCAACTAAAGCAATGCATTTGTCCTTGTATAATTGTATTCAAACTCTCACTCTAGAAGCTTGCTTTAGTCATATAGTTGCTTTCGAATTTTCTTGTGATCCAATCTTTGGGGGTGTCCACCATCTGGATCTGCCTCTGAGTAATACATCTGTCATATATCATGCTCAGTTGATTATCCTGAGCTGGAGTTTATCATTTTCTGCCTAATGGCCTTCCTGTGCTACCTTTTTTGTGGCCGGTTTTGATGTTTATTCATGATGGTGTATTTCTTCACCACCCCTGGCCCCTTTTTTTTTTCTTTTACATAAATTTATCATAACATTCTAGGAGGTACCTTAGCTAAGTAATGGAGTTTAACAACATTTTTTCGCTACAACTCATCTTTATTGAACTTTTTTTTTTCTTTTTTTGCAGGTTATCATTAGGAGGGAGCCTCGAAGGTGTCAGGGGTTCCTTTGACAATTAAACCATTTAAGCTGGCAGCATTGATTGTGAGAGTATGAGTTGGATATTGGTTCTGTATTAATGATTGTCTTTACATGACAGAAAGTAATAACAACGTTTTTTTTTTCAGTCTTCTCTCTCCACTTTTTTTTATTTTAATGGTTCCACTTTTTTTCAGGGCCCAATGCAGTGAGTGTGGCTGTGGGTCGGTTTTTTCTGTGATTGCTGTCTGTATTTTGAATTTTAATCAAGCATTGAGCTTTTCTTTTTTTTTTTTTCAAACTCTTTTATGGAGTCCTGGACCATGTCCAGAGTATATCAAGGCGTGATAGAGTAGTGCTTTTGGATGTAACAGCTGAACACCCGAAAATGTAAATCAATTTATGAGTTAAATTCACACCAGAAGTGAGGGAATTTTTTTTTTTTGCAACCGAAAAGAAAAAAGAAAAGAAACATAGTTGTAATTTACATAATTTACATATCATACAAAAACCTTCCCAAAAATTTAAAATTCGTATTCAAGCATTTATTATTGAGTTAAATGTTTATATGCTTTTTATTTTTTATATCTGTATATTCTCTTTTTTTTTTTATAGCATTAGGATTACCAACGCATGATTACTTCATTTAACTGCAGTGCTTGTGGGCCAAGTGGATCAATTTTAGTTTAAGCCTAATTCAGAAGATTTGATTGAAGGTCTATTTGGAAATTCCTATTATCCTATGCTTTGTGTCTTTGTCCTTAGGACTACAACTTTTGGTAAAGCTTTGTCATAATGGGATATAGGTAATACCCACTTACATTTTCTTTTATTTATTTTAGCTTTGCGTAAAATATAATCAATTTCATTGGTTTAGTTGAACCAAAAAAAAAAAATTAATGTAATCAATGAAAGACCAAAACCAACTTTTTTCTTTTTTAACTATATGATTTTTTAGATTTCGCTCAATATTTTTTTTAAAATTAATTATATATAATAAAAAATATATATATGAATACAGTTATAAATGACAATATGTAACAATACAATTATATTATATGTAAGATGAAAAGCAAAACATTAATTATGATAATAACAATTGTTTCCATGCATGAACTGGTAACTTTATTCGACCAAACCGCCCCAGACTTTTTGTCAACCTTCTCAAATAACCTGAAAATTAAAGAAGGTAAACAGAATAAAAGTGCCATTTGAATGTTCAAGAATGATGGAGAAATTGAGTAGCCACCGAGCATTTTGGGCACAGTTAAGTGGACAAAATGTCATGCTTGCAACAGGAAACAAAAGTAGGAGTGCTGGGTACATACAATTAGATTTACTATTCCCCTTTCTTTGGGTCAGTCATAGGTTCGATACACCCACTTGAAATTAGATTGATCATCATCATCATCATCATCTTCTTCTTCTTCTTCTACTCTGCTCAGTAAGATGACTCTGATTGTTGGTTGATCCATACTTTCTGAAGCTCCACAGATTTTCTCTACAATTTCACTCGAAACATCCCTCAAACAAACCTTTTTGAGATGAGGTAAACTTTTCCAACCATGTGGTAACTTGACAAACTTTTGGCATTCACGGATATTTAGCTCCTGGAGATCTGGCATCACTCCTTTTTTTATCACAATTTCTTTCAACTCAGGGAATCTCTGTATTCTTAAAATCTTAAGCTTTGGGAACCCTTCAAGAAAGCACAATCGCTCTCCTAAGTATGCATTTACAAGTGTAATTCGCCCCAGGTTAGGCAATGCTTGGATGTGAGCAACAAAATCTTCCCTCAATCTACAGACCAATGGTAATCTCAAGCAAGTCAGGCTGTGAAGTGAGCTAAACCAGTGCGGCACCTTCTCCAATTTCCCAGCTAGAATAAGTTTCCTCAAGGCCAAGGAGGAGCTTTAGAACAAGTTTATCCATCTTCAAATCGCTCCTTTTCGTACAAAGACATCACCATCAGAGTACGCGAAGGAGGGAATGTTTCCCAAGGGAGTAAGCACCGCTCTTTCTCATTAGCTTCTTTACATTGGCAAAACAAAGCCTTTTCATGCTGTGTCATTTTGCTGAGATTCTTTAAAGTTGCCCCTGCTTCTGCAAAGTCAAAACTTGGCAAGTTCTTATTACCATGAAAAATGTCGGATGGTAGGCGCATGCTGACCCAACGATCATAGTCAGTCCCTTTGATATTGAAACGGTAAACAATCAGATGCCGCAGATTTTTCAACTTCACAATTCCTGGTGGAAGCTCTTCAATTTGGGTTTCTTTAAGGAACAAAGACTGTAAGTTACAAAGTTCTCCGATGGATTTCGGGAGCTCCTTCACTTGAGTCCTGGTTAAGTTGAGATACCTCAAATTGAATAAATATGCCATTTCACTTGGGAGTTGATTGATTGGGGCATCTTGTAAATCCAACACTGTCAGCAGTTTAAAACCAGATGGCAACCTATTGAAGGAAGATTTAGAGATTTCATCAACAGCAAAAACAAAAAATGAACGAAGTTGTGATATACCCTTTCTTGCTTTTATCTCTTTATCCTTTACGATAATTGACAAGCGGCGAATCCCATGGTCTTCTACTACTGCTTCTTTCCTATCAGATATAGCAACAAACTTTTCCGATTCTGATATTGAAACTGCAAGCTCTCGTAGAATGTCGTGCATCTTACATGCTTGGGGCCTTCCGGATTCATTCCTCTTTGTAACTTGAAGCAATCCCCGAGAAATCAATTCCATCAGGTATCTCTCAGCTACAACTTCTGGTGTTGCGCCGTTGACTGGCTCCACAAAACCCTCTGCCATCCACAGTCTAATGAGCCTGTTTCGCCTAATCAAATAATCTTCTGGAAATATGGAACAGTATAGAAAGCAATGCTTGAGTCGGTAAGGTAAATGATAATAGCTAAGCAATAAGATACACTTCAAAGCTCCAAGCTCAGGGTTGTGACTGAGCTCCCAATTTAAGTTGTCATGGATTATTCTCCATTCTGCTATGAACTTCTTGGAAGACATCAATCCTCCCAAAGCTACAATAGCCAATGGCAGGCCTTTACATTTTTCAGCTAGATTTCGTGCTAAAGAATCAAGATTTGGTGGACATTGACCAAGATTGCTTGGGAAAGCTTTCATGCAAAAAAGGGTCCAAGCCTTAATGTCTCTTAAGGGCTTAAGTTCAAGGACGTGGTTTGTAGTCCCAAACTGAAAAGAAGCTACCTCTCCCATTCGCGTAGTAAGCATGACACGGCTTCCATTCCTTCCATTAGGAAGGACTCTGCTTATCTGTTGCCCGAGGTTGAGGTTCCACACATCATCTAGCACAATAAGATATCTCCTTGCCTGCAAATACTTCTCCAGTTTCTCTCCCAAATCCCTGTAGCTGAGGTTGTTCAAGTTCACAGGAGTTTGTTCATTATTCTTCTTGTAGATTTCTTTAATCATGGATCTAAGCAACTCTTCAATTGTATATTGTTGTGAGACAGTGGTCCAGGCACAGAAGTCAAAATGCTGCTTGACAGTTTGTTTGTTGAAGGTGTTGGCAACAAGTGTGGTTTTGCTTGAACCACCCATTCCAGTCACTGAGATCACAGTCCTTTCAAGGTTCCCATTTGTCAGCCAATCCAACAATTCCCGTTGTGTCTTTTTGATGCCAACAAGATCATCATCTTTAAGAAAAAGAGAAGACTCACTTTCATTTTTGAACCAATTAAGATCATAATTTCCAAGCATTCCCTCTCTTCTTCTATCCCACCCTTCTAACTGATAAACCCCATATCTTTGGCTTCTCTCTGGAATGCTTTTGATCTTTTCTTTGATATCTCGTAGCTTCCTCCCTAATTTATGCTTCAACCATAGATTCTGCGGAAAATGAATACCCTTTAGGAAGTTACCCTTCCATTGTTGTTGCTTGTTCATGTCATACATGTACTCGTCAATGATGTCTTCTACTTGGTAAGATATTTCTCGCACACCTGCCACCCAATCATTCTCTGCTTTGCTTTGTGCTCGTGGTCCATCATCAGCATCCTCAAGAAAGGATCTCATGCTACTCAGCTCAAGCTTGATTTCATTGATTTCATCACCAACCCCGCTCTGCAAAGATGCTTGGTTTTCCAACATGGGCAGTATTTTGCTGAATAATAGATCTGTTGTGCTCAAAGCCATCGCTGTTTCGGGCACTCTCCGCAAAATTATCACTCTGTTTTGAAGCTGTAAAGAAAATGTATGATTACGCCCCACTTGATCACAAGCAATGCTTCTCCACTTGGATGCAGAACCAACAGTGACATTCTACATGCAATTGTACATTGTCGAAATTTCACTCCTAAATGACACCGTTACTTTTGACGGATTCAACTAAAATAAATGAAGACAATGAACTCACTGTCATAAAATCCAAAAGAAAAAAAAAAAAAAAAGTAAGAGAGGGGTTAAGGAATATGGTAATGGTGTTACTTGGTTGAATACAGTTGGGAAAAACTTATTAAAACAGATAAATAAAAATTAAAATTAAAATTTTAAATGGATAGATAGAAAAATTTTGCAATATATAGATTTGAAAAAAAAAATAATAAATTTGATATATATATTTTTATATAAATATTTTTACTAAATTTTTTATAAAATTTTTATATGTGAATAAGTACGGATCAAATGTTAATTATAAATGATATTTTTAATTATTTTTTTATATTATTAATTTTTTATTTGAACTCTATCAATATATTTATTTAGATTTTAAATTAAAATTCTTTTGTAAAACTTACAATCATAATCAAATCCAAATTTGCATTTACAACTTTAAGATTTTAAGGTTTTTTTTTTTGTCATTAAACAAAAACTTCCTTAGCAAATTAGAGTTTTTATTAATTATTTTTAATAAAAATTTCTTGATTTTTATTTAAAAATTTTCATTTAAGTCTTATCTATTGTGATAATTTTATTTTAAAATACTATAAAAAAACTCAGTTCAAAAATTTTTTCTTAATCCAAGGTTCAAGGAAACTAGCATGAATACTGAATTAAAGTATAGGATTTAACAAACAAAAAAAAAATACAAATTAAAAAAAAAAAAAGAGAAAAAAAGGAAAAGAGAAGCGTACGCACCTGCTCATAATATACTTGTTGAATTTGATTGAGGGAATATACAAGTTTTTATGAGTTTTTGAGAGATTGAGAAGTATATATAAAAGAAAAAAGAAACGGAATCGTCATACAATTCATATGTTAATGTAGGAAATGCAAAAAATCAAGATAAAGGTAGAAGAAGGAGAACGTGGGAATCAGAGTCAACCAAAGACTAAAAGAAGAAACGAGGAAGAGTAAACTTCACCACCGTCCACTACCATTACCACTACCACCATCACCATCACCATCACCATCACCATCACCATTAATAAATTAACTTTGTATTACATTAAACAACATTTAAAAATAAATAAATATAATTATCATGAAATTTTTAAATTTTATAAATTGAGAAGATTAAAAAAATTAACATTAATTAATTAACTAATGCATGTTTTATTTTTATGTATTCTTTAACTCTATTTATGAAATCTAAAAAATTCATCTCTCGAGATTTAAAAAGGGTTTAATATTTTGTGTGTTTCCATTATTATTAATTTACTGTGCTGTTCATTTTTACAGTTGTGTTTTTACATTGAAATTGAAAATAATGACAGTCGAACATATATATCATAACATGTATAAAATAAATTATAAGTTGAATTTAAGAGATCTCGATTTACTTTTTTTTTCTTCTCATTTGTTCTGATTAAACAAATGAAATTCAACTGAAGAAATCTTGTCTTAATTTTAAATTTTAAGTTTTTGAGATTATAGGTTTAAGTCTAGTATGTGAGTTTAATATAATTTTATATTGATTTATATATTAATTTCTTCAAAATATTTAACAATTTTGTTATATATTTTGAATATTCTCTAATTTCCATTGTAATTATTAAATGTAAATGGATCTAATAAAAGAAAATAAAGAGTATATAAACCAAGAATAGAAAATGTAAAAGAGATTGAAAGCTAATTATATAGTTTAAAGAATAAATAATTAATATAATAAATAATATAAAAATAATAAACCAGTTAAAAGGGCCTGGGCAATGCGTTGGTTTGGGGCCGGATGGACCCAAATTTCATTGCAGTGGTTAGGAACTCAAATGGACGTTTCAGCTGGGTTGAGCGATCAGTGATTAGGCCCGTCGACTTTCATGTCGGCCAAATTCAACTGCTCGCAACTGCATTAACTGTTCGAAATTCTACTCCCACGCCACTTCTGCTAACGTTAGACCATTAACGAAAAATCACCTTTCTTGTTCCTCTACTTCTACAAACAAACCTCACCGAGAAAGACCCAAAACCAAGATCAATGTCCAATAATTATAATCTTCCTTCACGTTACATTATTTTATTATTAATTCTATTGTCTTCTTCAAATTTCCTTCCTTCAGTCCTGGCCAAATCTCGTAATCCAATCACAGTACACCCAATTTCTCTTTCTATTTTCCTTTTTTTTTCTTTTAATTTGATTTTTTTTCCTTTTGTTGTGTTTTGTTCTTACTTGGTTTGTTTTAATGGCGATTCACAGGATTCTGAGATTAAGAAAAAGAAGAGTGAATGTTATGCTGATATCGACAGGTGGGTATTTTCTATTTTCTCCTTTAATTTTGGGTCTTTATGTTTTTCTTCAATTAGGCTGAATTTCTGCTTATTTAAATTGAAATAAATCTGGTTTTTTTTAATAATCTTGCATAATATTTAATTAAATCTTAGATAGAGTTATTTGTATCGACTATTTTAGTGGACTTTATTTGTGTTTTTGAAATCTTTTCTCAATTCAACTTTTATTCTCCTCCATTAGAGGGACTTGTATTTTTTTTTAAGTGAAGACGATGAATGGATATGGAAATTTTGGGTTTTGATACTTAGCAGGATGCAATAATTTTCAAGAAGATTTTTTTTTTACTTGTACTGATTATTGTTTTTTATTCTGTTTGATTATGGAATCAGTGGATTGTGGGGTGGGCAATGTAAGTCTTCATCAATAGCAAAGGAGAATTGTGCTTTGAAGTGCCTTTCTCTGGCTTGTTACGAGCTTATATATGAAAGTGATCCCGTATGTAAAATCCTTCTTTGCTATAGTGCTGTATGAATCTGTTTCTGTTGTCTGGTTTAATGATTGCTTTTGTGTTTTCTGTCTTGTAGCTTGAAGAAGGAGAGAAAGATTTTATAAGGAGCCAAGAGTTCAAATACTGCATGTATAAGTAAGTTTCACAACTTTTATGGATTCATCATGTCTTTTCTGTTTTATATTGTACAATAATCATGCTGTTATTGAACATATATTGAAATGAGAGGGAGTTTGGACTTTGGTTGTGGTAATAGAAGTAGTTCTGTTAGTGCAGTGTGTAGCCTTTAAAGAATGTGTACACACACAAACACTAGTGTCTAGTTCAGAGATATTTTATAGGGTAAGTCATACTCCTTTCCTTTAGTTTAGGCTGTAATTGTAACTCACCACAGTTTCTTTGGTAAGTAACTTCTGCATCCTTGGACTAAACAGTGTACAATTCATTTACTGGTTTCCCTATATCTTGGCATTAGATCATCAGACAGTTTTGGTTGCTTTATAATTAGCCTCATTAAAGCATTCAATTTCTACTTTGATTAGAAACCTTAAGTGGGCAAGTGGACTACCTTCATTTTACTTGTGAGAGATGAAAGTAAAAGGAATAAATTAGACATACCATTTGAGTTTTTCCCCCTTGCTTTCTCGAGGTGCTAGCATTCCACATTTTGAGCCTATAGTAATGAGGTGAAAAGAAAGTCTGAAGGTCAATGCTGTCTTATCCATGCCTTGCTCTTCACATTAATTTTGACAATTTCTCATACTGTACATCTTCTGTGCTGGTGATTGCACTATATCAGTACTTTTAAAGACAGTTGATCACTGTTCATTTCTTTAAAGGTAGTATGGGTAGACCTTATCCAAATTGTTGGTTATTGTTTTCTCTGTTCATTAGTTGGCTATCTTTCTATGAAATGGCTCTCTTTCAATTGTTGGCCAAACTGCCTAACTTATGTTTTGAATCTTGCCTGTATTTTCTTGTGATGGTTTTATCGTTGCTGGTTATTTGATGAGCATTAGTAACTCTTATCTAGTGAGAAAGAAGTGAAAAAGTTCCATGATGTTTTGAACTTTCTGAAAATGCACATTAATTTTGGATGTTTGAGGATGAATTTTTGGGGCTTAGAGACAGGATTGTGAATATTTAAACCCTTGTAATAGGCTTTCATATAATTTCTTTTCGTTCTTTTTTCTTTTCTTTGACTAATTGATATAATTTCTCAAATGTGTAAGACATGGTTCCAAAAGAAGCCTTTATTTCTGAGGGCAAGAAACAGCAATTAACTTTTCTCATTGCTTACATATGAGGGATGGTTAAGTTGCTTATCTTTCTGATCATCATCCAGTGCATTTAAATGGAGGTGAAAATACATTTTTGACCCGCATTGGTGGGATGGCAGGATCTAGACACTGGCCAATTTAACTTGAAAAATGCTGGGAACAAATTTAAGGCTTAGTTATTATTTCCATGCTTTTGGTGGACATTGATTGATATTGTGTCTTCGATTTAATTCTGCTTTATAAACTAGTTGTGTGATTCATACCTTAGTATAGTAAACCAATAAGTTATTGACAAATGTTGACTATCCCTCGAGTGTGTATGAAATCTCGGTTGGTAGGGATGCTTTTTTCTGCTTCTCCATTTGGAAGTATAATGTCATATGTTTTTAATCTGTTCGATGTCCTTGTTTCCATTTATATCGATGACTCTTCCAATGATGTGATGTTAGAAAATCATATTTTCCTCGTGCATATATAGTAAAGCCAATAAAATCTACACAGTTAGGCTGTTTTCCTGCAAAGTGAGAAAAGTGACTAATTTTGAGCAATTCCCCTTGTGTTTTTGTCGCACATTAATTTTTGGACACTTGTTCCGTTGGATATCAATCCATTTTTATATGCTTTTGTTCTTTTCAGTTTACTTTATAAAATGCACATGTTGGCTTCTCAACTAAAGCAATGCATTTGTCCTTGTATAATTGTATTCAAACTCTCACTCTAGAAGCTTGCTTTAGTCATATAGTTGCTTTCGAATTTTCTTGTGATCCAATCTTTGGGGGTGTCCACCATCTGGATCTGCCTCTGAGTAATACATCTGTCATATGTCATGCTCAGTTGATTATCCTGAGCTGGAGTTCATCATTTTCTGCCTAATGGCCTTCCTGTGCTTCCTTTTTTGTGGCCGGTTTTGATGTTTATTCATGTTGGTGTATTTCTTCACCACCCCTGGCCCTTTTTTTTTTTCTTTTACATAAATTTATCATAACATTCTAGGATGTACCTTAGCTAAGTAATGGAGTTTAACAACATTTTTTCACTACAACTCATCTTTATTGAACTTTTTTTTTTCTTTTTTTACAGGTTATCATTAGGAGAGAGCCTTGAAGGTGTCAGGGGTTCCTTTGACTATTAAACCATTTAGGCTGGCAGCATTGATTGTGCGAGTATGAGTTGGATATTGGTTCTGTATTAATGATTGTCTTTACATGACAGAAAGTAATAACAACGTTTTTTTTTTTTCAGTCTTCTCTCTCCACTTTTTTTTATTTTAATGCTTTCACTTTTTTTCAGGGCCCAATGCAGTGAGTGTGGCTGTGGGTCGGTTTTATCTTGTGATTGCTATCTGTATTTTGAATTTTAATCAAGCATTGAGCTTTTCTTTTTTTTTTTTTCAAACTCTTTTATGGAGTCCTGGACCATGTCCAGAGTATATCAAGGCGTGATAGAGTAGTGCTTTTGGATGTAACAACTGAACACCCGAAAATGTAAATCAATTTATGAGTTAAATTCACACCAGAAGCGAGGGAATTTTTTTTTTTTTTTTTTGCAACTGAAAAAAAAAAGAAAAGAAACATAGTTGTAATTTACATAATTTACATATCATACAAAAACCTTCCCAAAAATTAAAAATCCGTATTCAAGCATTTATTATTGAGTTAAATGTTTATATGCTTTTTATTTTTTATATCTGTATATTCTCTTTTTTTTTTTTTTTATAGCATTAGGATTACCAACACATGATTACTTCATTTAATTGCAGTGCTTGTGGGCCAAGTGGATCAATTTTAGTTTAAGCCTAATTCAGAAGATTTGATTGAAGGTCTATTTGGAAAATCCTATTATCCTATGCTTTGTGTCTTGGTCCTTAGGACTACAACTTTTGGTAAAGCTTTGTCTTAATGGGATATAGGTAATACCCACTTACATTTTCTTTTATTTATTTTAGCTTTGCGTAAAATATAATCAATTTCATTGGTTTAGTTGAACCAAAAAAAAAAAATTAATGTAATCAATGAAAGAGCAAAACCAACTTTTTTCTTTTTTAACTATATGATTTTTTAGATTTCGCTCAATATTTTTTTTAAATTAATTTAAATATCTTTATTTATATCAAACTTAAAGAATTTATTAAAAAAACTAACTTCTCCTTACCTCCTAAATAAAACCTAAATTTGGCAATTACCTCCCCTGCTTAAAAAAGAATTAACAAACATTACCCCACTTACTGGTTAATCAATGAAAAATTATGTTGTAAAGAAAATGCACGTGATAATTGCCTTCAACAAGAAATGTTTCTTCAACAACTATTCCATAGTAAAAAGAAGGTTCAAAATTCAAAAGATTTCCTTCTTCTCATCCTTTAAAACTGTCTTATACCAAATCTCTCTCATCCATTCACTCACTCACTCGGTTCAATTTGTTACTTTTAACTATCTCGCCCACATTGTTGCTTATGTGAGAAAATATTCAAGCCAGTACTCTCTTCCTCCTTTTTATCCCTTGTTGGATAGCTTTGTCAGAGCTTTAATGGAGGCTCAAAACCAAAACAAACAGAAACCCAATTCAGATCAAGTAGTCCTCTTCATGGATGAACCAAACTTGAAACACAAAGAATCACCTCCTCATGTAGATACTCTTAACGTTACGGATCCTGTCCCACAAGCCCCTGCAAAAACCAAAACTCTTCGCCGTCTAAATTTTTCCAAACCAAGAGCTCGTTTTGCTGAAACTACCTTCCCTCTAACTCCCAAAACCATCCCTGAATCCGAAGAAAATCAACCGTTATACCCTCACGAGGACATCTCGTCCACTGACTCCGATGATGAGTGGTTCGAAGACGAAGGAGAAGATGAAGAAGGTAATGAGGATACTAAACAAGCCAAGTATAGAAGAAGAAGGAAAACAAAGATCAACAAAAGAGTCTTGATTGAGTTCATTCTGTTTGTCATTATCATGACTTGCTTAATCTGTTCTCTAACTCTACAGTCTCTCAAACATCATGTTACTTGGGGTTTAGAGCTATGGAAATGGTGTCTGATGATCATGGTTTTGTTTTGTGGACGCTTGGTCTCAGTTTGGGTAGTGGGATTCATGGTTTTCCTCATAGAAAGAAATTTCATGCTTCGTGAAAAGGTTTTATATTTCGTGTATGGATTACGGAAAACCTTTCAAAATTGTGCTTGGTTAGGGTTAGTTCTTTTATGTTGGATGATCATGTTCCCTGATATTCACAAACAAAACATTGTGGTAAAAAAAACTTTCCTTGGCCTCATAGCTGTTCTCACGGGAGCCACAATATGGTTACTTAAAATTGTCCTGGTCAAGGTTCTAGCTTCATCTTTTCACGTAGCAACCTTCTTTGATCGAATGAAAGAGAGTGTTTTCCATCACTATATCCTTGAAGCACTATCAGGTCCTCCCTTGGACGAAGCTGAGAGGGAATTGCCTCGAAAGCGAGGACTGAGGCACTCTAAAACTATGCCTGCGAGGCTGAGGGAAGGCAGTGGACGCATGGTGAGAACGGTGTCGAAGAAAGGGTCGAGAAGGATTGATATGGAGAAGCTGAGGAAACTTAGCTTGGAAGGCAGAGCTACCGCATGGAGCGTGAAGAGGCTGGTGAACTACGTTATGTCATCGGGGTTGTCGACGATTTCCAGGAGGGTCGATGATTTTGGGGCTGGGGAGTCGGAGATTAACAGTGAGTGGGAGGCTTGGACATGTGCTCAGAGGATCTTCAAGAATGTATCCAAACCTGGGGCCAAGTAAGTTTCTCCGAATCTGTCCCATCTGAATTTTTTTCCCATATTTTTATTTCTTTTCTCGGATTAAGTTCAACTATGAAAATTATACTCAATGGAATTCAAGTAACACAAATCTGTCAACTCATACAGTTACAATTAATCCTAAGTTTTCAAGTTCCAATTTTTTCCCATTTTTCTTATAGGGTGACAGCCTGCTAATTGCTGGCTCATAATTAAGCATGCATGCAACATAATATGTTCCCAACTATCTATTTCATTTCTAACATTCAAAAATTCCTGTCATCATGAAGTACATGAATTTATGATGTCTGTTTGTCGCTTTGATCTGTTTGTTGCATTCATAATCCAAATATAAAAATTGTCAAACATTGTTTCCCCTTTTGATTTTTTTTAAACTATTAATAATTTTGGAAAAAGGGTTTTGAATTTTGAATCAAAATTATATGTTAAAGTCTAAATTCTTTTCAATAGTTTCAGGTTTAATATATTCTTTTTTTAAAATTAAGTTGATTTAAAAATTAAAACTTAACCAATATTTTGCAATCAAGGATAAACAATTGAGTTGCATAATGATTAATTTACTTAAATTTGCAATTTCTTTACACATAAATATAAGTGTAGATTTGAAACCCTTCTTTTCTATCTTAATCATTCGTTTTTTTTTTTTTGGGGGGGGGGGGGGGGGAATATTCAATAATTTAGAAATAATAGAGGAAATTATATTCTTTAGTGACTACCCTTGGCCAAGCTGGAATTGTCCATTGTCAATAGATGATACAGCTTTCTTTTTCTCTTCGCTCTTACTATCCCTACCATGTTCATAACTTTTTCACTACCTTTTTTATGTGTTTTTTTTGTCTAACATATGTTTATATTAATAAGAAATTTCTACATGCAAGATTTGTAAGGTATGACATAATCTTTAATATATATTAAAAAAAAGTTTAAAATAATAAAAAACAAAATATTTTGTAATATCTTAACTTCACTTATATAATTAAAAAATTTTAGTGTCAGTCTATATTTGTAAGATAGTCAACTCTATATTTATAATACCCTATAGTTGGCAATTGCAAGGAGTAGCTTTGTCCTTTTCTTCAAATTGTTGAGGTTGTACTTAAGGTTTAAAGTTTTGTAATGATTTTGGATTAAAGATATATTATTATTGTCTTATATTTTGGCCTTAGAATTTACTTCCGAAGTTTTAAAATTTCATCTTCGATATATAAAATAATGATTTTAAAAATATTTTAAATACACGAAAGTTATTCATAAAAAATTATATTTACTTAAGATTAAGATTGTAAGATTATGGTTTGAACTGCAATATAATGAATGACAAACAGTTTCATCAAGAATTTCAACTCACAACTTGCAATGAGGTTTGAGTATAAGTGGGGACTTCTAGTTATATAATTTTTCAAATGCATAACTATAAAATATTCCTTCTTATTTTATTGATTTTCTGTCCCCATGTTTAGAGACAATTTGTAGTATGCCAAGCTAGCTAGTTCCAATAATGCAAGTGATCACTTCTCGTAGGGAAAAGAGAAATAAAAGGAAGATGATGAATGGGCCTGAGCAATTAAATCTGGTGCATAGAAAGTGCGCATATAGGTGCAGTGGACATGTACACTGATCACCAAGTGGTTATCTGAAAGAGCACTTTTTTTATTAAAAATTTATATACACTCGTTTAATACATTCATTTCACACGCTAATTAGTTGTCGTGACTCATGCCCAAAATACACCACATAAATACCGATGTTTGGGTCCTGAAATCTGCAGCTGCCCTACCCTTGAAATAAGATAACCTTCCCTCACTTAAATTTTTCTGTGAAAGAATTCAAAGTTTAATTTAATTGGTTCATATAATCACTTTGAAGAGATGACATTCAATAAATTTGTAGTCCGAAACTCAACATTTTTAACCTCTTATATATGCCAAAATAAATTTCTATAAAAAAATAAAAATCAATCAGACAAACATATTTTCTTCATACTAAATAATGTTGTATTCAAATTTAGTAACATAATTGATGTTACTTGGATTTAGCTCAAGAAGTAAGGGTAGATGAAGTGTGGCTAGAGATTTATGTATGATTCTTTTCTCTAAAAACAATTAAAGAAGGTAAAACTTAATTGATAGTCAATTTTTTCTTTGAAAAAGGATATTTTAATAGTTGATCAATCTAGAAGTTTAATGAGATAAGATTAAAAAAATAATAATAAATAAGAGCTAGTAATTTGGAATAATCTATTTTTTCCCCCAATACTAGTGCATAATTATCTGTTGTAACTTTTTCTTTTGATTTCTTTGTGGGTTAGGTATATAGAAGAGGAAGATCTATTGAGGTTCTTGAATAGTGAGGAAGTGCATACCATATTTCCTTTGTTTGAAGGAGCCCTTGAGACTGGAAAGATCTCAAAATCTTCCTTCAGAAATTGGGTGGTAAGCAAGCATCAATTACCTTTTATATTTTCTAGCCACATATAGCCAATTGAGAATAATTCAGATGATATGCATGCTGGTCAAACACATGAAAATTACGGGTTTGAAAGGAATTAGGCTACCAACATAAATATCGTACAAACTTATTACTTATAAGATATAGGAAATTAAGACAATTACAAGCAATTAATCAGAATTTGAACAATTAATCATAATTAGAAGTTTGCTTCAAATTCTGATTAATTAGGAAAAAAGTTACTCAAAATTGTTTTCTTTTTTTCTCTAACAGTATGATGAATGTTGCTCTTTGCCAGGTACATGCTTATGTGGAGCGCAAAGCATTGGCTCATTCCTTAAACGATACCAAAACTGCAGTCCAACAGCTGCACAGATTAGCAAGTGCAATTGTTATTGTGATTATAATTGTGGTTTCCCTTCTTGTAATGGGGGTTGCCACAATTAAGGTTGTCTTTGTTGTTACATCTCAGTTGCTGCTTGTAGGATTCATGTTCCAAAATACCTGCAAAACCATCTTTGAATCCATCATTTTCGTGTTCGTTATGCACCCTTTTGATGTTGGTGATCGTTGTGTCATCGATGGAGTTCAGGTAAGGAGTTTTTCTAGACAAACAACGCAAGGATAGACATTAAAACTTTTTCTTTTTCTTTGCAAATGTGATGTTTTTGGGGTTTTGGTGCAGATGATTGTGGAAGAGATGAACATTTTGACAACAGTTTTCTTAAGATATGACATGGAGAAGATATATTATCCTAATTCTGTTCTCATTACAAAGCCTATCAGCAATTTCAGAAGAAGCCCTGACATGGGAGACAGTGTTGATTTCACCATTGATGTCTCAACTCCTGTTGAAGATGTCAATGCTCTCAAGAAAGCTATACAATTGTAAGTGTTAACCTTAAAAGTTTTTAGTGATGCTTTTATCGTTGATGTTCATAGTATTTACAAAGAAGGTGGTAGCCTGGGATTTGAATCCCAGACCCACTGGATGTCACCTTTTAAGGGTGGTTGCATGAATCAACTGAGTTAAATTCTAGGTTCAGAACTTCAAATCATTAATTACTCAGAACATAGAGCTACTCTCACAAGCCTATGAACCCAAGTTAGCTATAGCAAGATTCTAATGTGAAATGTCTACCCCCAGTGTTAAGGAACTAAAACTACTTAGTTCTATGATTCCAATATGGAAGAAAATTAATGAATTAAAACAATTAAACATTAACTATTACATGAATGCAGGTATCTCGAGAGCAAGCCAAAATATTGGAGTCCAAAACACACTGTGATATTCAAGGAGATTGAGAACATGGACAAGATGAAGGTGGGTCTTTTTGTTCAGCATACCATGAACCATCAAAACTTTGGTGAAAAGAGTGCTCGTAGATCAGAGCTTGTCTTTGAATTGAAGAAGATTTTTGAGGCTCTCAATATTAAGTATCATCTCCTGCCTCAAGAGGTTCATCTCACGCAGGTGAATATGCCCAATGGGAGAATGGTGATGTAATATTACTGATATGTATCTATTTTATCAAGATGCAAAAGAAAATTTCCCCTATACATGTAATGACTCAAGGTTTGTTGATATAAAGTTGTGGCCACTATCCTTGCTTCCTTTTAACTTGAGAGATGGCTGTCTTTTCTAAATTAAAGCCGGAATATAACTTCTCTACTGAAATCCTGGTCTTCAATCCCTTTGATTTGAACCTAGGTGGCAAAGATCATTATTTTTACTGGATTCTATGAAGACTGAGCTTCTCTCAGACATATCTATAGGCATAGCTTGTGATACGAGACTTTCTTGTACCTAATGTATTTCAGTTGATAGTTATCTTGCCAATAAATGGATGAGTTATTGGCAAGGAACATAGAGTTAAAACAGGGAAAGTAGGGGAACCCTTTTTTTCCTAGGTAAAAAAATGTTGGAAAACAATGGAATGCCGATAAATGATGGGCTATTTCCTTGAGGGGTTTGCCAGAGACGCCTATGTGTTTTTGAGCTCTAGCTTAACTCGATCTCATTGAGAATTTACTATTGAATAAACTGTAGTTTAAGATCAGTAAGTATAAGTTGGTGTTTATTTATAGATTAAAATTAGACCATTTTAATAATTTCGAAGGAAATTGAACCATCTCCTCATGGACCAGAGCCTAAACTTGGCACCTTCGACCACTCGGCCTGAAGCTCTTTTCTCTCTTTCTTCCTCATGACATGCCAAACCATCTCTGTTCCCACACTCAACCAAAGTCACCAACTCATCTTAGCATGACATAGATGCATCACATAGCATGCCTTTTATGTATATTCTTTTACTTTGAGGCCTGTACTTATTTTTAAGTTTCTAATGGTTTTTTAATGATGGTGAAGAACCGTCTTTGCCATCTAGAATCCATGGGCACTATGTGTTTAATTATATTATCTACCAACAAATCTATACTAGCTTAGCAGGTAAAAGCTTTGTAAAGGACACAAAATCCTCTTGTTTAGTATACCTTTACTCTTCCTTTGCAACTTTTTAACCTATAATTTGATTCAATTCAATGATAAGCTGATAACTTATATTTAACAAAACAAGGATACCAAAAGGCAGTAAAATACACAACTTTGTCTGATTAGATTCAAGACCTAGAATAAACAGTTAGAAAATAAGCATTATTTGGAACTTAAAAGACGGTAAGAAATAGGTATATAATACTTCTATAACTCTTAAAATAGCTCCAGATATCCATGCAGGCACTAGTAACAACATGTTGAGAAGAAATCAGTTTCTTATTGCTAATTGAATTGTGATCAACTGCCCCAGCATCAAAGGTCACCAAGTCAATTTTTAAGCTGTTCTTATTCCTATAGTCAGAAGGAGACATGAATAATTTTCCAATTCCCGTCAGACAGCAAAATATAAATGGCTATCTGATTCGTTTCTTGTTGCCACCATGTTCATGTTAGAAGCATAACAGGAATAGGGTTTGCTAGAAACTTACAGTTACTATTAAATGCAGTTATGTGCTAAACTAAATTTAAGAAATTGTTTAGGCTATCAAAATTCAACAAGCAGCAACCTAGGAGTATATTATATCCAACTGTCATTAGCCAAGGAATTTGCCTCATCAAAAAATCCTAATTATACGAGGAAACTACCAGAAACAGAATCAAAACATACCTTATCAATTTACTGCTTATGTACAATTGAAGAGATTTTATGGGATGATCTACTGCACTCTCACATTTCAAGGTAGTCTTCCGTCTCATGTATGTTTCAGCTGCATAACCTGAAGACATAAAGACATTCATTTCTAATGTGCATATCACTAACACAGAGCATAACTAAAAACTCAGTAAAAAATGTATCAAAACTAAAACAGAAACTAACTAGTTTACCAGCTGCCATTGGATAGTTATTTTCAGCAATATTCTTAGGTTGTGCAAGCATAACAGCTTCTTTAAGCCATTGATTCTAGGCCATCACGATGATCAGGGATTATGAATGGGACATAAAACTATTTAATGCAATACAGTTCCCTTGGCAGCTAACAATTGCTGAATCTTTCCCAGAAATGCAGTATAGCAATCTATAAATGAAACTAAATGATGCAGCTAGGGATACCGTATTAATGGTGTAAAAACAAGCAGCCAGAGTTCCTATGACAAAAGCTCGTCTCTCTGTTGCCAAAAAAGGAAACAAGGAACGTATATTTGAAAATCTTCCACAAATCAAAGATTCCTTACAGAAAAAAACTACCCAAATGTTCTGATTTAATCAGTAAAAACATGATAAACATCAGATTAAACCATACGATTTCCCATGAAAAACATGCATCATACAACACCTGATGATGTGTCACTGACTGCATAGAATCGTAGTTCAGAATGCACTGCCTCATATTTTGTGAAATGTTGAAGGACTAATATAACTTTTTTTTTTTTGAAGTTTCTAATCTACTCTTGAACCCCTATCTAACTACATACTTGGCTGAAGAGAACATTACGCACCTAAGCTCTCTTGAACCCATCACCACCTCCATTGACATGCCAACTGATCCAAGGGATAGTCGGCAAAGGACTAATATAACTTTGAACAAAAATTTAGCCAATAACATGCAGATTCACTCTCTCACCTTGCCAATTGATACTGAGAATTGATGTTTAAGATGTGAAAATTAACTACAAACAAAAAAACTCATAAAAAAGATAACTCACAAAAATTTGAATAATGTCAAAATATGATTATTGGATTAAAAGGATAAAAGTTCATCACTAAGACTAAAAACTAAGAGATATAGAAACACCACCCTAAAAATTCTAATCGATGATACAGAATAATAGAAGTTCACCACTCTAGGAAATCCATCTAAGAGATACAAAACTTGAAGAACAATCTAACAATTGCTTAAGGATAAAAAAAAAAAAACTCTATTCTCTTTTCTACCAAAGAATAATAGAAAATATATAGGTTAGGAACATCCTTCCAAGCATGAGAACTTTTAGATTGAAATGCTAGAATCGTGCTTAAAATCAAAGGATTTGTATGTGAACCCAATTATTGATGCAGATTACATAATAATGATTTTGACCATACTTCCATTCATATTCATGCTCTTCTTTTTCAGCTAGTGTGAACACAATCTCACTATTTCAGCCCACCTTATTTTTGCATTTATTTAGTAAATTTGGATCAATAATAGGCCCATTTTATTTTCGGATAAGTCCTCCTTAGTCTTAGCCCAAATTGTAAGATGTGTTGACACTCTGGTGTCAATCTCCTCTGGTTGAAAAAGACTTATCTTCAAGTCTAAATTAGTCTTCTCGCTATGGTAGGGTGATAAATAAGCAACATTGAAGATGGAAAATACTCCATAAGTGTTGGGAAACTCTATCTTGTAGGCATTCTCCCAAATGCATTGTAGAAAATTTTAAATGGACCATCTACCTTAAATTGTAATTTGCCAAACTTCCCTAGAGAAAATCTCTATTTCTATAAGTTAATCCACACCAAATCACCTTCTTTGAACTTCACATATTTTGGATATTTGTTTACTGTTTTTTTGTATTTCTCATTTTGCTATAAAATCTTAGCTCTCACTTGTTCATGCAATTGTTTGATACCCTTAACTATTTCTTCTACATCTCCACTAAATTATTGATTAATAGGGAAAGGAATTAAATTTAAAAGGCTGATTGGATTCTTACCATATAACACCTTACAAAGGCTACAACCAGTAGTTTGGCTTGGTGAACGGGTTGTAGGCAAACTTTACTTGAGGTAAAATATGATCCTACTACTTAATATTCTTTCTCACATAATTTTTTAGAAGTTTGCCCAAGCTGTAATTGTTTACTTCTGTTTGACCATCTGTTTGAGGATGATGAGAAAACCTATACTTGAGATTGGTGCCAAGCTTCCTCCAAAGAATGCACCAAAAATGACTTAGAAACTTAGAATCCCGATCAGATAACATGGATTTAAGAACTTCATGTAGCCTCACAATTTTCCTGAAATACATATCAGAAACATGAGAAATATCTATATTTTTGGTACAAAGAACTAAATGGGCCATCTTGGAAATACGATCCATAACCACCATGATGAAGTCTTTGTTCCTTTAAGTTCTAGGCAGTCTAATTACAAAGTCCAAACTAACATCCTCCCAAAAAACATTAGGCACGAGCAGTGGAGTATACAATCTAGTGTTTTGACCATGACTCTTGGTAATATGGCACATTATACATCGTTCATGGTGTTTCATCACATCTCTCTCCATTCTTGGCCAATAAGACTTATCCTACAAAAGAGCAAGTATTTTGTCTCTTCTAAAGTGTCCACCTAGTGCATTATCATAAGCTTCATTGATTAAGGCCTGTCTCAAGAAACATTAAGAATACAAAGGCTATTAGCCTTAAAGAGATATCCATCATACAACAAAAAACTAGTTGTGTGGTCTTTACTTACATTCTTCTTAAATTTGACCAAAGTAAAAATTTATCTCATAGAGCCCTTTGATCACATCAAATCAATAACTTCAACAGCTATAGTCCTCAATAAAAAATGCTTTCGACTCAAAGCATCTGTCACCACATTATGAGTTTTTGATTTGTATTGATAGTGAAGTTGTAGGCTTAAAAGAACTCCACCCAAGCTGCATATCTTCAGTTGAGCTTATGTTAACTATTGATAAACTTTAAGGTCTCATGGTCTGAACATAGAACAAATGGCTTAGGAAGGAGATACTGAATCCAATGGAATAAAGCCCTATAAATGATGTAGAACTCTTTGTCATAGGTTGAATACTTCTTTTTTACTTCATTGAGCTTCTCACTGAAAAATACTATAGGCTCTCTTCCATGACTTAAAACAACACCTATTTCAGAATTGGATGCATCACATTTCACTTCAAACACTTGATTAAAGTCCAGTAGGGACAAGATGAAAGCTTTAGGGATTTTGGTCTTAATGAGGAGCTTAAAGTTGTGTTGGGCTTCTTTGGTCTATTTAAAAGCTTCATTCTTCAAACATTTGATGATGAAAGCCACGATAGGGCTAAAACTCCAAATGAAATGCCTATAAAAAATGCAAAGCTATAAAAACTTTGGATATCATGCAAAAATGCTAGTGTTGGCCAATTTAAAATTGCCTTAACCTTGTTGGGATCCATTTTTATTCCTTCCTTTAACACCACAAACTCTAGAAACACAAGGCTAGAAATAAAGAACTGCACTTTTTAAGGTTAGTATATTATTTTTGTTCTTTCAATATGCAAAATAGTTGGTGTAGATGATTCAAGTGTTAGTCATTATCTTTGTTATATATCAAAATATCATCAAAATATACTACTACATATCTGTCAATATAAAGTTTAAGGATATGATTCATAAATCTCATGAAAGTACTAGAAGCATTGGATAAACCAAAAGGCATTACCATCAATTCATAAAGATCATCCCTTGTCTTGAAAGCTATTTTTCACTCATCTCCAGGCCTTATTCTGATTTTGATGATAACCATCACGTAAGTCTATCTTGGATAAAATAGTTGCTCCATGTAGTTGGTCTTGCAAGTCATCTAAGCACGAAATAAGAAAACAAGAATCAACAGTGATTTTATTGATTGCCCTACTATCCATACACATGCACCATGATCCATCCTTTTTAGGCACTAAAAGTGCTGGGACTGCACAAGGGCTCATGCTTTCACGCACTATTTTTTTTCTTTCCAATTCATCAACTTAGCATTGCAACTCTGCATGCTCTTTAGGACTCATCTTATAGGCTATCTTGTTAGGTAAAATAGCTTCTGAGATAAGGTCTATATAGTGTCGAATGTCTTTTATTAGTGGTAGACTAGCTGATAACTCATTATGAACAACATATTAAAATTCTGCCAATAATGGTTGTATCACTGCAAGGGGTTTTTTATTATCTTTATTCTCCTCAATCAATACAAGTGCATACAAAGTACCATCTATCTTAATTTTCTTTTTGTAATTAGCCTTGGTAAACAAGCTGCTTCCTTCCCCTTTGATTGGTTTTGACATCACCATAAGCTTGGTAGGGCCTAAGATGATTTTACATCCATCCTTCATAAATATATAAGTGTTGCGATAACCATCATAAATAATCCTTCTATCATAATGCCAAGGTCGTTCGAGCAATAAATGGCAAGTATCCATTGGAGCTATATCACACCACATTTCATCCTTGTATTGCTTTCCTATAAAAAAAAGAACAAACACCTCTTACTAACTTTGATTTTATTCTTTTTCTGTAGTCAAAATAGCTTATATGGTTAGAGGTGATCCACTACCTTGAGGCCTAATTTTTGCACCATAAAGGTAGAAACAACATTTTCAAAACTTTTCACTATCAATTATAACATCACATACATTCTCATGGGTAGTACACCGAGTGTGAAACATATTTTTACATAACCAATCTTTTCCTTAGTAGGTGTAGTACTCAAGTTGCATTATATGACTAAGGATGCTCCACAATCGTAATAGGTTACCTCTTCTTCCTCATCAAGGTTTTGATTCTCTTCAACCAGTTTCTCTTTATTTTCTTCCAAGTCTTCCTCTATTAGAGTTACAATCTTCTTGTTTAGGCATTCTAAAGGGAATATGTCTAAGCCTTTGACACTTAAAACACTTTCTAGTTTGTACATTAGATTGAAGCTTGCTTGTTGAGGTTTTATCTTTTTTTTTTTTGCTGCTTTGGAATAAGCTTAGAAGGAACAATAATTTTGGATGAGCCACCTTTATTGATATAACCTTCTCGGGACCCAAATCTTAAGTTGCTACCACGAACCTTTTTTTGTTATCTCTCCACCTTATGGGCAAGCTTGTATATATCATTGAAAGTTCAATAAGGTTGTAGCTACACCAAATTAGTGATCTCAATCTTTAATCCTCTAAAATACTAGGCAATAATCTATTTCTCTTATTTTACGAATTCGTATTTTAATATGAGGTGGTCAAACTCAACCGTATACTCCTCCACTGAAAGATCTTTTTGCTTCAAGTTATAGAGCCTAAGGAAGACATCTTGCCAAAAGTTGTATGGGAGATACTTTCTCTTCAACTCTTTTTTTATCTTCTCCCAAGTTATAATTTTTCTCCTACTTTCTCTTTTCCTTTGCTTTTTCTGATTTTTTCACCAAAAGGATGCATGCTTTTTTGAGTTTGATGGCCACTACTTCACCTTGCGATGTTCAAAGGTATCATGGTATTCAAATATACGTTCCACCGTGTGTAGCTAATCTAAGAATCTTTTAAGTTGCATCTTCCCTTCAAACTCAGAAATCTCTATCTTCGAATTGAATATGCTAGGTTGAAATTGGTTTCTGTATAGATAGTCTTTAACTTATCATGAGTGAGATATGGTACTATCATCAGAATCGCTATTATTTCCATGGTATGGATTGATTTCTCCTTCATCTTCTTTGTTCTTCCTTCATTACCTCTTTAACTCCTCTATTTCTTCATGTATATGCAATTAATGTTGTAGTTAAAGGATTTGTTGTCGCATCTCCTCTATGAGGGCATCCTTTGGGTCAACATTGGTAATCGCTGCAACGTCAGTGTTGGTTTCAACCTCTTTTGCTGGTGTTTGATGATGACTTACCATAGCTTTGATACAATTTGATGTCGAGATTGATATTTGAGATGAGGAGATTAACTGTAAACAGAAAAACTCATAAAGAAGATAACTCACAATTATTCGAATAATGGTAAAATATGATTATTAGATTAAAAGAGATAAAAGTTTACCACCAAGACTAGATACTAAGCGATACAGAAATACCACCCTAAGAATCTTAATCAAAGATATAGAACAATAAAAGTTATCACTCTAGAAAATCTACCTGAGAGATACAGAACTTGAAGAACAATCTAAAAGATTGCTTAAAAGATAAAGAAAACTCTATTCTCACTTCTACCAAATAATAATAGAAAAATATATCCTAGCATGGGAAACTTTCATATTGAATTGCTCAAATTATGCCTAAAATCAAGGGATTTGCATGTGAACCCATTTACTTTTACAGATTACATAATAATGAATTTGACCATATTCTCATCTATATTCATGCTCTTTTTTTAACTAGTGTGAACACAATCTTTCTTATTCAACCCACTTTATTTTTGTATTTATTTAATAGATTTGGACCAAGAATACACCCATCTTATTTTTGGATAAATATTCCTTAATCTCAACCCAAATTATAAGATCTATTAACACTCTGATGTCATCAGTTGCTAGAACCCTTATACATTGAAGATACAAAGTCAGCATCAAAAAAGCAAATATCAATAGAATGGCCTCAAAACATAATTGACTCAAGAAACTAACTGCTGATGATGCGTTGAATGCGACATCAAAATCATGCCATTAACAATTTAACATTCTTCCTAAAGAAAGTAGCGTTTCAACAAACTTAGTGCATTTGGTCAATGCAAAGCAAATCAATGATTCAGTTTATTAGAGCAAATAAACAATGCTAGTTATGATACTAGAAGTCAGACAAATCTTCTACACCTAAGAATGGCACATTTTATAAACAGAGCAACCCTAGTAAAAGGCCCAAAACAGAAAAATAGAAGCCTTCAAGAAACACTACATCAGATAACTAAAGTGCAAAAAAGGTACCACATCAGGCATAAATCTTGCATTTCAAAATCAAGCAATTGATTAATAAAATCCAAAATCTTGTGATGCAAATGCAAAATGATGATAATAATAATAATAATAATAATAATAATAATAATAATAATAAATATGGAACCTGTAACTAGTGATAAGTCAAAAGCATTGCTGGATGGATAATAGCAAAGCAAGAGGGCAAGTTCGCAGAAGGTTTCCTTGCCTGGAATTGAACAACCAGTTGGACCAAAGTGTATTTGCCTAAATTTAATATAGGAAATGATTTGACTAAAGATGTCAACAGTACACTTTTTTTTTATTTCCATCTGTTAGAAAAATGTCTCTACTCACCCCCTTGACAGCATTTGACACTTCGGTTAACTTCTGATTAATTATTTTAGTCCATGATCACCCTTAACCAAAGGTTTGATACAATATTCTTAAATTGAATAATATGAACAGAGTTAATATTGTAAGTAGAAATTCTTTTCCCCCATCTAACACGGCTCAATTATTTGGCTGAATCCATCAAAATTCCAAATTTGCTTTCCAATTCAAACAGAAAACAGCAAAACAGAAAAAATAATATAAAATCAAGCATTAAGCAGATGAACAGAAAGTCCTTACATGATGATGGCAGCTAAAAAATTCCAAGTCCAGCCCACAAATTTTCACAAAACAAACAGGGTAGAAAAACTGGAAAAAGATCCAATGATGTTTTAACGACTAAATGGACAACTGGACTTAGAAAAGTCCAAGCAAAAGGCTAAACAAACCGCGTTAAATTCTTATTCCTACCAGTCATATTAAATGCACAATTGGGTCCCCGTTCCCAAGACTCTCCCAATAAAAAACACTCCTTTCCTTATCTCCTCTGGTTCTTATCTCCATTTGAGAACAAAAAACCAGATCTTTTCCATGGCGAAACTGAAACCTTGGCAAAAATTTTACTTTCCCTTTTTGCTACTTCCATTGTTGTTTCTACTTGGATTCACACAAGCTCAACAAGGCTATGTAAATAATCAGCAGCTCGATTGTGAAAATCCAAGCAAAGACAACAATATAACAAGAGGATATTCCTGCAATGGTGAGCGGCGATCATGTCAATCTTACATTATTTTCCGATCAGAACCACCTTATTACAATACAGCTGTCTCCATAGCGTACCTGTTAGGAGCTCAAGCTACCCAAATCTCCTCTATAAACAACCTTTCAGCTGATATTACAGCAATTACCCCCAAGTCAATGGTGGTTGTTCCAGTCAACTGCTCCTGTTTCAGCGGTAGCAGCGGCAGCTATTACCAGCACAATGCTTCTTACAGCATCAAGTTTCCTTCTGAGACATACTTTTCCATTTCTAATGATACTTATCAGGGTCTTACAACTTGCCAGGCAATGAAAGCTCAAAATCCCATTGACTATAGGGAATTAAAGGTTGGTGATGAACTTGTAGTTCCTATTAGATGTGCTTGTCCTACTCTTAGACAAATCCAAGCTGGTGCAAAATATTTGCTTTCTTACATTGTTGCTTGGGGTGATAGCTATTCTTCAATTGCTAAAACTTTTGGTGCTGATGAGAAAAGTATATTGGATGCCAATGAGCTATCTGAGGATGATATTATATTTCCATTTACGCCCCTTTTGGTGCCACTTTCTAATGAGCCTACCAATATTGAACTGCCTCAAACCTCCCCACCTCCAGCTCCAGCTACTCAAATACCAACTGTTCCTGTTGGAGAATCTAAGTCTTCCAAGAAATGGGTTTTCATCGGTGTTGGAATTGGAGTCGGTTCCCTTCTCCTTCTTGGTCTAGCAGGGTTCTTATTCTGTTTCTACAGACGTCAACGCCAAACTCACGAGGCCAGGCCAATAGCTTCGCCACCGCCAAAACCACCATCCAATCTGAAACCTTTTCCGGATTCAGCAAATTACACTGGAAACTCCTGGTCTGTTTCAATATCTTCCCAAGGGGTTCGTTATGCAATCGAATCCTTAACTCCCTACAAATACGAGGACTTGAAAGCTGCTACTGGGAATTTCAGTGAATCTAACAGAATTAAAGGATCAGTATTTCGGGGTTCTTTCCAAGGTGACGATGCTGCTGTGAAAGTAATGAAAGGGGATGTTTCTTCAGAGATCAATTTATTGAAGAAGATCAATCACACTAACATTATCAGGCTTTCAGGTTTCTGTGTACATGAAGGAAACACTTACCTTGTCTATGAGTATGCAGATAAAGGCTCAGTAAGTGATTGGCTTCACTCCAACAAGTTACAAACTTCATATACTCTTTCATGGAAGCAAAGAGTTCAGATTGCATATGATATAGCTGATGCACTCAATTATTTACATAACTACATAAATCCTCCACATATTCATAAGAATTTGAAGACTAGTAACATTCTCTTGGATGTTAACTTTAGAGCCAAAGTTGCTAACTTTGGATTGGCAAGAACTATTGAGCACAATAATGAAGGTGGAATGCAGTTGACAAGACATGTGGTTGGCACTCAAGGTTATATGGCTCCTGAGTACATTGAAAATGGCGTGATCACACCCAAGCTTGATGTTTTTGCGTTGGGGGTTATTATATTGGAGCTTTTATCTGGGAAAAAAGCTGCAAATGGTGAAAAGAATGAAGGAGAGGAGTTGTTATCTGCATCTATCAAAGGAGTGCTTGAAGGGGATAATGTGAGAGAGAAGCTCAAGGACTTCATTGATCCTTCTCTTAGGCCTGAATATCCCCTGGATTTGGCTTTCTCAATGGCTCAACTGGCTAAAATTTGTGTTGCTCATGATATCAATGCTCGTCCTTCCATGTCTGAAGTTTTGGTCACTCTATCTAAGATTCTATCTTCTTCATTGGATTGGGATCCTTCTGATGAGTTTCAACGCTCTACATCTCTAAGCAGTGCCAGGTAGAGAGTTGGACAGTGTGAAATCAACTACATTGGTGAAGGTCAAGCACTAAACTAGGGAGGCAAAAAATAAAATAAGGGGATGGTAGTGATATTTTTCCAACCATAGTAGTGTATAAGACAGCTTTCACATTAGATTCTATGGTACCTTTGTATGTCCAATGTGAAATATGAGATGCAATGCAATACCATATACTCATGAATAATTTTCCCACTACTTGTTTTTATGGTTTTTATTTCCCGTGTTAATATAAGAGAAAAAATAAAGATAGGATAATCAGAGATCATAAATAAAAAAATTTCTGGTACTTCCATGTTTTAGGTTTTCCAAGAACTATTGGTGAATAAAATTTTATATTGAAGTGCTTCATACATGAAAAGGAGAGCAAATCAACCACTCCTTTTTAATTTTTGGCAAAGGATGGTGGATCTATGGACAAGAAAATTTGTCTTTTCAAATTCGTTGGTCTAAATTTCCTTTGGTTCAGACTTAAAACTTTTGTTTCTTTCGTTTTTATCTATTAACAGAGCCTTTACATCAAAGAAAGAATGATTTGCTAATTGATATGCTATGTATATTTAGTCTTAGGATTTAAATGCAGCAATTTCAACTTACAAGCATTATAAGTCAAATTTAAAATATCTATCAAACTTTGAAGTCTTTACCATCAGCTCAAGTAATTTAAGTGAATATTGTATTTTTTAAATAAGTTAAAAAAAACATATAGTCTAATTCTTTAGAGAAAACATATAGTCTAATTCTTTTCTCATGTATCTAAAAATAAAAATTCAAAAGTACTGATTTTTAGTTTATGAGATTTCAATTCCTAACTTGAATATTAAAAAGACATAAAATTCAAGAAAATTCACAAGTATAATAATTTCATTGAAAAGTACAAGGAAAATTATTATTTATTTTTGGGTATGTTGTACTTTATTTATCCAAGCAAGTCGAGTTCTACTATAAAATAACTATCTAATTGACTGTACATTTAACTAACAGGTTATTCTATCATAATCACATTTAGGTTCCAAGCATCACATAACTCTTTATTGACTGTATCTACAGTAATATGGCTCAGCCCCCTTTAACCGTATTCAAACATCATCTTTAATTCGATTTTGCAGTTGCATTGTTATCTCTTTTTTTTGTTTTTGCTTGAATATTCTTGGGTTCCTTTCCCTCTATATGTGGTGTCTGCTGGCATTCCATGCTAGTCTCAAAATGATGGATATCAATGCTTTTCCCCTTCAATCTATTTGTTGCCTACTTTAATTTTGAATCCGAATTCTCTCCACTCTACGAATTCTACATAATTGAAGCAACCGCTGCCAGATTTTCTTTGAGTATGCACAGCCAAAGAGCATATGATCCCTTATTTCTGTTTTATTCTTGCATAACCTGCACCTGTCATAAATCTCCATTCACCGGACTCTCACCCTATCTTTGGTTGGTAGCTGATTTAGTATAACCATCCAAGAGATCAATGAGTGCTTAGAGATATGGTATGTGAACCATATTAGCCTGTGCCATCTGACTTTTTCTTGCTTAGGCCAAAGGATCTTCCATACAATAGCAACAGAATAGCTATTATTTGGAAAATGCCAAACTTCTATTCCATTTTTCAGCTAAGTGAACTGCCGAGCAATTTGCTTTATTAGCAACAACTTCCTCTAACCCCAGGTGCTGTTCGATTGAATCGGGACTTGCCAAACGTCTTTTTCTTTTAGAACATAAGTTTCAAACCATGCAATCTATAATGAACCAATTTTTATGAAAATGGACCATATGTTCTTCAGGAGGCAAGTTTGATTCCAAGATCTTAAATCTTTGGGTCCTAATCCTTTTTCTAGCTTAAGATAACAAATTGCTTTCCAATTAACTCTGGTTCCCTAAGCAATTCCTACTTTCCCTTTCCACAGGAAAGCTAGGCAAAGTTAATTAATCTTCTTTATCATGTACTAAGGCAAGATGAAATGTTTGCACCATTAAATTTTGCATATTGAAAATTGAAGATTGTATGAGTTGAACTGTAATAGCATATAAAGTTGTTTTGCAGCCCAACTTTTAATTTTAGATGTGATCTTTTCTATCAATGGATTGCAATTCCTTTTCTTACCAATGGGATTTTTAAATATTTGACTGGATAATAGTCTATTATTAATTAAAAAATTATAATCATAATTTTTAATTATTAAAAAAATATTTTTTTTCTTTATATTCAAACAAAAAAACTCATTTTGGATTCAAAAACAAAAAAAAATTAGTAAAACTAACAACAAAAAACTTCAAACTCTTCTATATATTTTTTTTGAAATAAAATATTTTTAAACTTTTTTTTTTTTTATATTCTTCTTTATTTACCACAATGTAAAATTCACTATAAAAGAATGTCTTCATTTTCTACTAGCAGTCTAGGTTCTAGAAGCGGTGGGCTTGTACCCTAGCTTATACCTCGCTCGCAGGGAGGACAAACAGAAGCAACCCATGGCGACTGCTTCATCCTCCGCATCTACAGATCCCAAACTCGACCTAATCAAGCAGGTTTTTTTTTTTTATTTTTTCTATTCATTTTTCTATATCTCATGCTTTTACATTAATGGGTTTATTTTTTTCTTTTTTGTTTTCCTATCAGATAAGAACCCATGAAGTTGCAATAGCAGAGCTCAGTAATCTTTCTCCTTCACGGGTACGGATTAATGAAATTCAACAATGACTTTCCTCTTTATGTTTTCTTCAAAGTTTTCGACTTTATTTTTGTTGCTTGTAGTGATTCATGTCTAATTAACAAGGATTACCACTTTATCTCTTGTAAATTTTTTTTTCTCTTTTTTTTTCTTGTGCATGCTCTTTATTTGAAAGGTGCATGTAACTGGGACATCTTCAATCTGAAATTTGAAATGGTAAGAATGTGGATTGGCATTGGGAATTCTTCATGGTTTAGCTTTTATATTCTAGAGTTAGAATTAATGGAAACCGGCTAAGTTGGCTTCGCCATTTTCTCTTGTTGATGGAAATCTAAGTTTGATGTCAGTTATTTTTGTATCACTTGTAGGGTTGTGTTGATATAGGTGGTCATTGTAGCCATTATAGGTGGCACATTTAGTTGTGTTGTTATAAGGATGTTTGTTAATTTAGGGCTTGCCTGAGAGATAGGGACTTTGGGCTTTGATGTGTTTATTTTGGAGTCATTGATTTTGCGAGAGTTCAATTATGATGCTATTGGTAACGGTGAAAAGTGCTTTTCAAATGTGACAGGATGATGTGTTTGTGAATAGGTTCGTATAGAATGTCTTAGACAAATCAAGAAAGTATAAGCATCTCTAACTTTGAACGAAGAATTCATTACCTTTGTTGAACATTCACTGCAGAATGGGAAAGGGCCCTTTTTTAGTTATGATAGTATCTGGATATGAATTTTTAGGAAGTGCTGATCACTGGAATCTGGCATTAGGAAATACCTTAGATTTTGCTAATGTTGATGATAATGATAGCTAAGTTAGAAGAACTACTTATATGCTGTTCACAGAACTGGCTTGAGAGGGCCAAAAAATTATGCAGGGGAGTTACAAAGGATTGGAGGGTTGTTTTGCCGCATATAATAAATGATGTTGATCCAGAATTGATGGATCAGCAAGCTCACTATTGTTGATTCTTTGGATTAAGCATATCTTTTGGTACTGGAACATAAGGTTTGAGTTCCAACATTAGGTGAAGATCTCTTGTAATTCAGGAGAAGCCAGTGGAAGGTTGTTAACTTGTTATTTCCTAGACACTGATGGATCTCTTTATTATAAAAGAGAAGGTTATGGCAGCACTTTGAGAAATTCACCTTGAGTCCTCCGAAGTTTCCTGATGAATTGAGTAGCTTGCCAATGAGACACTGATATATTCTCATTGCAGAGCCAAAAAATTTCTTGCAAATAGGAAATAGAAAATTTTATGAAAGCATTATCTGATTACTTATAAGAATTAGGTGCAATCTACTTGGTGGACAATCATACCCCTTTCCAATGCTTCACCTGTCGGTGCATTCAACAACTTTATGTTGTCTTCTTATAATAGTGTTGAATGTTGATAAGTTGCCAGTTACTACATCCTTAATCTTCAGGTTTTTCACATACTAAAATTATACTAAATCATTTTTGTGTGGATGAAGTAGGAAAATAAGCAGCAGTTGTAATGTACACTCAGTTTCTTTGTAGGTGCATAAATGAATTTGAGATACTCCCTTTTTACATTCTTTCAACTTGGAAAATAACTTTCAATTCTTTCAATGGGGAGCATCAGAAACTTTCTAGGAGAGTCTAACATGTGGCAAGGTCTATTACGGTTGTAACATGTATGATCCAATGATCTCAGCTAATCTAATGATGGGATTGCTTTGTCTAGTTTTCATCAATAAACTCTTAATCAGATTCTTCTCAATATAAAGTAATATAATGCTCCCAGTCCAAAAATAAATAAATAAAACTAAAGCAGCTGCTTCTGATTATGTACCAGATATGATATTTTGTCTTTGTGACTGCAGACTGTCTACCAGAGAAATGGGCACTTATTTTTCCGCACAACTATTCAAAAAGCAAAATCATCCGAGGAAAGTAAGAGATCTTTCTTTTCACTGCATAATCTTCTTCTTGGGGATTATACAGCTTTAGTGATATAGTTTTCCTTCTTGGTTGGTTAATATCTGGCAGAACAATTTGATCTGGCAAAAGCTAAGCTAGAAAAGCTGAATTCCCAGTGATTATACTCGGCCTATGTGGCTATGTTGGTTTCAACTTTCATGACTACATTTGCTGCCTTAGATGCACCACCACCTATTCCCAGGTGTGATGATAAAGTTCAGGGATTTTCTGCACGATTGGAGCCTTTCATTTGTTACCTACAAGTCCGAAGAATGAGGCTTGAAATTTTCAGGTGAAACTCTTCTTCAAGATTACCTGTCTATTGTTGGTTTAATGCAACAAGCAAAGGTGGAGTGAGACTTGAACATTTCCCCTTTTTAATGAGTAAATGCAATGAAACTTATCTTTCAACCTTTTCTCATAGACTTGTGTGTGTACATACGTAGCGTGGTGATTTGTTTGGGGAAAATGTTAACAGTTGAGAAATTTGGAGTAATAATGTTGGCGAAAATGTGAATGAAAGATTAGAAAAAAAAGACGGATGACCCGATGTTGGCTGTTGCATGCTGGTCATGGAAAGACGGCGTGCAGAGAAATCTGTGAGGTTTGACAGGAAAAATGAAAGATGAGACGGGGAAAAAAAACTGTAAAAAGGAAGAAGGAAGGGATTCTTAACAATGGAACTATGCTTCCAGGAAACACCTGGAGGGGATTCTTGACAACATTAAAGAGAAGCCTGGTGTTTTAACCTTGCTGATGGTAAGCAATATTTTCTAAACCTTTAACAATGGAATCTTTAAAAATACTCTTGGCTCTTCAAT
Source organism: Durio zibethinus (assembly GCF_002303985.1). The sequence continues at coordinate 8,286,292 of NW_019168004.1, forward strand.
ATCAATAGGGAGAAAAAACTGTAAAAAGGACGGAAGAATGAAGAAATTTTTTTTTTTCCAGAGTTGGAGACATGCAGTCAAACGAAGTATTGGCAGAGTGAGTTTTTGGTTCAAAATGAAAATTTGAGTGGCGTAGAAATTCATGAACCAATTGGAACGGTATTCCAAAAATTATAATGATTCTTGAATGAAAATTTAAATTCATCATCATTACACATAATATGAAAATTGCTAATTTAAAATTATGCGTGATAATTTTAAATATGATAGATAATATAATATAAAAATCATATAAAAAATACGAAGTTATATGATTTAAAATATTAATAAAAATTATATATAGATTTGATAAAATAAAAAAAGTATTTTATATTTAATTTATCAATAATAATTATGATATGATAATTTTTATATTTGATAAAAAATAGATGACACAAAATAGATACATTGGCAGAGGAACTATCAAATCAAATCTATATAGAATTAGGTATAATAGAATAAGGGATAAGTTGAATTCTTAAGATTTGACTAGATAACCTTATAGTTTGGGGAAAAAAAAAGCACACTGAGTAAAACTATACGGCATTATTCTTATGTATAAATCTTGGTATTTTAATTTTTAAGTGACCCATGTTAAGCTTTTTTTTTTAATTTTATTTTTTATTAAAAATATTTTATTTTTAAAATATTTTTTTGGGACTCATTTGATAGCATGTTTCAAGGTTTTTTTTTTTTTTTCTTTTCTCTTTCTAACTTTTTTATTTACTTTCTTTTCTTATTTTCTCTTTTTTATATGTAATAAATATTTTTAATTTTTGTGAGATCTATTTAATATAATTATTAAAATTTTTTTATATTTTTCTTTTCTTCTTTTCCTAATTAGATAATTTTATAAAAAAAAAAGTACCAATAGAGGTGTTTACGTGGCATTCAGAGTTAATTTTTTTAGTCTTTTCCTTTTCCTTTTTGTTTTTGTCTTTTAGTTTTTATTTTTAAAATATTCATGATATAAATTTTGCAAAAATAGCTTAACGTTGTTAATGTTATGTGATAACTCAATTTTTTTCCTTTTTTTCTTTCATTTTGTTTTCTTTCGTTTTTTCTTTTTTCTTGTTTTAGTTGCTTTTCTTCCTTTCTTTTTTTATTACATCAATTTTTTGAAAGAAAAAACCCATTGATATGTTCATATGGCACCCTATTTCGATTTTTTCCTTCATTATTTTTATTTTTGTTTTTATTTTTAATTGGATAAATATTATAACAAAAGAAATTGATATATAATTTTTTACAATAATAGTCAAGTAAATAACACTTTTGGTTCTTAATTTTTGAGTCAAATTTTAAATTGGCCCATAAATCTTAAAAAATTTTAATTGAGTCATCAACTATCTAAACGTGTATCAATTTAGTCCTTTTGATTGTTGTACCGTCTAAAATTGATAGAAAATCTAACATGGCATAATACGTTAACCTTACAATCAAAGGCAAATGTATAGTGGGCCTTTCACGTGAGTTGAATGGTTGTGACCTTTCTCTTCAGTCCCAAACAACACCATTTGTATGGAGTAAAAAACTTAAAAGTCAGTAATTTTTGAGTATGGGTTTAGGATTTTCTATTTGGAGGTTACCTGAATTTGTTATTGAATTGCTTGAATGTCTGTTGCCGAATTGCTTCCCCTGTGTATTGCTTAATGTGTGCTTGTTTGCTTTTGCTTTTGATTGCTTGTTGTTTGTCTCTTCATTTGGTTGATTTCTTCTTTGACCAAGAATTCTTTTGCTTAAAATCAGGGACAGAATATTAATCTTACACGTAATACAATTTTGTAAAAGTATGTGTCATGTCATGTTGAATTTTTCATTAATTTAGACAGTTCAACAAACAAATAGACTACATTGATTTACATTTAGACATTGATTTACATTGTTTTTATTTAGTTTATGGACTAATATAAAATTTGACCCAAAGTTCAGGGATCACGCATACTATTTACTAGTAAAAGTCAATGGAGGTATAGATGACAAAAAAACTCATATTCGATGAGTTCGATTCATCTGGATCAATATGTGCTTTTTTTTTTTAATTTAGGATTTTATCGAAAATCCAAATCCCATCAAATGCTAATTTAAGGTATTTCATCTTGTCTAGATATATATAATATATATTATTTAATTATTTTATATTTATATATATGTATTATATTAATAAGAGTAGGCATCCACTTACACTAATGTAAGTGTTGCATTTTTTTTGACCTTTAGATCAAAATTAAATCCATAACACTTATACTAACTATTTTTATCAAATAGTAAAAAAAATGTATAACACTTTCACTAATGTAAGTGAATTTCTTTTCTATTAATAAAATTATTATTTAATATCTTAATTTAATAAATTCATGTGGTATCCCGTCTAGTTTCATTTTTTTCTTTATTTTTTGTTATTTTAAAAAAAGTTTTTGACTTTTTTTAATTAAATAATTTTATAAGAAAAAAGTTAATAAATGTATTAATGACAAATCAACCTATATCTCATGGGTTTTTATTTGTTCCAATCCAATATGCGCGAGATTTTAGAAAATTTAATATGAGTTTAAGACTTTTTAAAATCGAATTTGAGTTGAACATGAGTTTATGATGTTCTGTCTTATCTTAAGTATATATAAAATTATATTTTTAATTATTTATTTAATTTTATATTTATATATATTATATTAATAAAGTTATTATTTAAAATTTTAATTTAATAAAAATACTATATTTATATGTAATTAAGATGCAATCCATCTATTCATTCATCCATCTATCCATTTTATAAATTTTACTCATTTTAATTTTTGTTTGAGCTTCATTCAAGGTGTTGATGTTGTATTTTATGTTTTTTTTCTTTTTTTTTGGTTTTTTTTTGGTTTTTTTTTTTCAAAATTTTAGTTTTTAATTTAGAAAAATTTAGTAAAAAAAACAATTGAGGTATTTACATTATATCTTAATTTGGTTTTTTCTTTTTGTTTTTTTATAAGATAAATTTTACAACAAAAGAAGTCAATTTTTAGGGATAGAAAAATAATTTGTATCTAATGAGTTTTGATTAGCCCAATTCAATGGGGGTGTCATTCTTTTTTCTAGATCAAATTAGGGCATATTGGATTTTTATAAAGAGAAATGAAGTCGGTTTGGTGATATGCTAATAGTTTTTTATCACGATACACCTTGAGATATATATAAAATATATATTTTATTATACATATTATAAATTTTGCACATTTTGACCTCCACTTTTTGCTCTCTTTAGCTCATTTTTTTTCCTTTTGTTTCTATTTTTTAAAATTTTCTTCTCATTTTTCTTATTTTACCTTTCTTTTTTTCCCTTTTTTATATTCTTTTCCTTTTCTACTCTTTATATTTAATAATAAATTTTTAAAAAATTTAATGGCATGATTCATTTGATACTACTGATTAAAATTTTTTTTGCCTTTTTTTCGTTTTTTATTTTTAATTAGATAAATAATGTCAACATAGATCATTTGTTTTTCCTTTCATATTTTCTTGTTTTTGTTTTTTTATTTTTTAAATAAATAAATTTTATAGCGAAATGAGCTCGTTGATAAAGATAACAAAAAACAATTAGTATCTGATTGATTTTTATTTATTTTGATTCGATACAGAGTTTTTGTAAAAAATCAATACCCGAATTAATTTTTTTAGAGAAGCAAAAATGGATTAGAAATAGACTTATGGTACATTACCTTCAACTACCCCTATGGTGTATATATATAAGAGTATATATTTTATTATTAATTTAATTTTATATTTATTATCTATATTAATAAAATTATTATTTGATAATTTAATTTAAAAAATTAATATTCTAATTTCAATAAGTGTTCATGTGGCACTCTTAATAAGTCTTTTTTTTTCTTTTTTTTTGTTTTTGTTTTTTATTTGATAAATTCTATGACAAAAAAAATCAATTGAAGCATTCCCGTGACACCTTTATTTGTTATTATTTTTAATTAGATAAATTTTTACAACAAAAAAGCAAATGATTTAAAAATCATTTTTAATTTAATTTTACTAAAAATTTGTATCAAAATAATAAAAAATTAAAATTAAAATGCATTTCAATTTTTTTAATAATTTAAAAATATTTATTTTATTTAATAAAAAATTAAACCCTCAGCATCGGGCTCAATACTAGTGTAACATAAATTGTGCTGTTGCTTGCCATACAGTTAAAGAATGCTACCAGAACAGCCTTTGAAATTAGAAGTGAAGCTGTTTTTCTTCATAGGCTTTGAGTCCTGGTTCTTGAGTCTTGACCACGGAATCCATGTAAGAGACTGAGAAAAGACCAAGAAATTTACTGGTCTTCCATCATAAACTTATTATTCTCGGTCTTCTACTGAATGTGCAGTAGCAAATACGCAATAAGAACAATGAGATTACAGATTACTACAGTTCCGGGTATCAGTAGCATAAAATAGGCACTCCTTTCGAAGTTCTTCACCTGTTTCTCCATTTCTGATCTGAATACAAAAAAAAAATACTAATTGAGATTGCCATGGAGAAGAACCTGAAGCTTTGGCTAAAATTTTATGTTCTTGCATTGTTGTTGTTGTTGCATTCTGGCAGCACAGAAGGACAACAGGCTTATCTGAATAATGATCAGTTGGAGTGCGCTGACAAAAGCAAGGACAACAATGTCACCAGAGGCTTTTTATGCAATGGCGTGCAAAAATCATGCAAATCCTATATCACCTTCCGGGCAGAGGCTCCCCACACTTCAGCCGTCACAATAGCCTATCTCCTGGGAGCTCAACCTGATCTCATTTCCTCCCTTAGACTCAACAACCTCTCGTCCGATGTATCATCAGTTCCTGCTAATTCCCTGGTCTTTGTTCCACTTAATTGCTCCTGTGCTGGCAGCTACTACCAACACAACATTACCTACACCATCAAGGACGACACTGAGACTTATTTCACCATTGCCAATGATACGTATCAGGGTCTCACGACTTGCCAGGCTATGAAGGCTCAAAACTCCATAGGTATCTTGGATCTGAAAGTGTGTGATAAACTCCTAGTTCCCCTTAGATGTGCTTGTCCAACACTAGACCAAACCAAAGCTGGTGCCAAGTTCTTGCTCACCTACATAGCCTACTGGGGGGATTTCATTTCTTCAATTGCTGAATCTTTTGGTGTTGATGAGCAAAGCGTATTGGATGCCAACAAGCTCACAGAGGATTTGATTTTTCCATTCACTCCCGTTTTGGTTCCACTTGCCGCAGAGCCCACCATGATTTTAGCACCCCAAGCTTCCCCGTCTCCGCCATCACCTTCTCACATAACTAGTGCTCCTATTAGAAAATCCAAATCTTCCTACAAGTGGGTGTTTGTAGGTATTGGCATTGCAGCTGGTTTGATTCTCCTGTTTGGCCTCTCCGGGCTTTTGTTTTTCTTCTACAGACGCCCTTCTCAAAAGGCTGAGCAAGAGGCAGCAACACCATCTGAACCAAAACCACTCTCGGACTCTATAGACTATTCTGACGATTCCTGGTTTGTATCTATCCACGAGGGTAGGTATGCAGTTGAATCCTTAACCTCCTACAAGTTCAAGGACTTGGAAGCTGCCACTGGAAATTTCAGTGAGTCTAACATAATCAAAGGTTCTGTTTACCGGGGCCAATTCCAAGGTGATTATGCTGCAATTAAGGTGATGAAAGGGGATGTTTCGGCAGCGATGAATTTATTGAAGAAGATCAATCACAACAACATCATCAGGCTTTCGGGTTTCTGTGTACACGGAGGCAACACTTATCTTGTCTATGAGCATGTAGAGAAAGGTTCTCTAGATGATTTGCTTCAATCTAGCAAGGGCCAAACTTCATTTACTCTTTCTTGGAAGCAAAGAGTTCAGATTGCATACGATGTTGCAGATGCACTCAATTACCTCCATAACTATATGAATCCTCCATATATGCACAAGAACTTGAACACCAGTAACATACTCCTGGATGGCAACTTCAGAGCCAAGCTTGCCAACATTGGGTTTGCAAGAACAGTGGAAAATGATGGCGATCTGCAATTGACAAGACATGTGGTTGGGACACTTGGTTATATGGCTCCAGAGTACATTGAGAGTGGGGTGATCACGCCTAAACTTGATGTTTTTGCATTCGGGGTTGTCCTGTTGGAGCTTTTATCAGGAAGGAAAGCTGCTGAAAAGAATGCTGAAGGAGAGGAATTGCTATCAGCATCTATTAAAGGGGTGCTAGAAGGGGTTGACCTGAGAGAAAAGCTTCAAAACTTCATTGATCATGCTCTCGGGGCGGAATATCCCCTGCATTTGGCTTTCTCCATGGCCCAACTGGCTAGAAACTGTGTTGCTTATGATCTCAATGCTCGTCCTTCCATGGCTGAAGTTTTAATCGCTGCCACAAAGATTTTCTCTTCTTCATTGGACTGGTGTCCATCCAGTGAGTTTCAGTCTCAAAGCAGTTCAAGCCGGCTGCCTACTAGGATTATAGGATGCTAATTGATACAGGATTCAATATGGTATTTTAACAGATATATACTAAATAGATTGTAAGATACTACTCTACTTGTTTTAATGGTGGCTATATAATAAGAAGAATGTCAGTGACAGTCTGACAGAGGCTTTTTCGCTAATTCTCTCACACAGCAAGACAAGTTTTTCTGCTCTTATCAAAATTTTCTGCAATCTCATTACCCTGTAGATAAAAGTTGCAAAAAGAATGGTTGAAAATGAGATCCTATATATATACTCACACTGACACAGTCGAGTTTTGAAGCTAAATTGTTTTTAACTCATCATGTTTCACAATGTTGTACTCCACAAGCAAAAAGAAGATACACAAAAAAGAAATGAACGTATATGTATAAAAGAGAAGAAAAGGGGAAAGTAATGGACAAGACAGAAGAGAGAATCATTCTACACCGAAGTAACAACCTTCATATGCATTATCACAAATTAATAATCCTTCTACAATGAAGTTTCAGAAATGTTGTACTCCTGATTATTCGGTAACTTGCAAGACATCGTTCTATACAAACTGAGCAATAATCTATCTCATTTACAGTAGTCGTAATTTGACAGAAAAGACAGAATGCTCTACTCAGTCTCTTGGCGTGAAGTTTGGAACCAAACAATTGCGAGGGTCACAAGGGATGCATAAATAGAATTGGGTAACTTTTGCACCACTTTCCCAACACCAGGAACGCCCTCAGTAGCCTTCTTTGTTGCCATAGCAACAGTTGGAGCTACAACTAAGGTGATAATCAGTCCCTGACTAACAACAATAAATGTGTCAGTCGTGAGCTGCTGAATGAATTTCACAAATTCTTCACGGTCAATTTCTCCATCAAGGTTGAAGTCACACTCCTGCATAGGAAACAAATTAACTGCTTTATGTCTTTAACCATTACTATATTATGTTCTTCCAAGAAATTTTTTAGACAAAAGAAATTATACAAATTATAGAGAAAATTATGGTTAAAAGGGAAGTAAATATGTCCCATAACTTTCCAGCTGCTGACGCTCATAGGTAATCAGACTCAACACAATAGTAAAAAGTCCAGAGAGGTAAATATGTCCCAAAACTTTCCAAGATTCTGACACTCCTAAGTAATGAAAATAAATACAGTATTCTTGAGTCCAATTTAACTTGTCACTGCATTAGCTTTACATATGGTTTATAAGGGACATACTATATATCCATAGCATTTTCATTGCAGTAAAGTAAATTCTCAAATGCAGCCTTTTCCATAATTGCATTAAATTTTGGGGTTACCTGCATCATTGATCTGACTTGCTCTTTAGAGGGTGGGTCAAAGTGGGGCCCAGGCAAACGCTTATTAATATCACTACAGAAGGAATAATCAAAGATCATTTAACACCAATAAGGTTAACTATCTTCCATTGCATGATTAAAGAATATGAAGTTAATCAGTTATTGATAATACGTTTAAGCAAATTCCTCACTTGTACACAAGTAGGACAGCAATATATAGATCTTCGAACGATAAAGTAGCTGTTCCTGATTGATTTTTGATACGCTCATAAACCTTGTCACTTATTTTCCTAATCTGTTTCTTTCTCCATTCCTTCCCTGCGCAAAAGTGTTAAACTATCAAATACACACTGATATCATTACAAATAAAGCAAGCTCACTTATTCTATTCTCATAAAATCAAAGAGTAATAAAAAGGTATAGATTTTTTTTGGCCATTCAAAAGGTATAGTTATTAGAGAATATAAAACCAGTAAACCACCACGGTCCCTATAACAATAAATTATTCAACCCCGGAACTCTTTGGCCACATTGTGTTTAACCCACATCCCGCTACACACATAGATTTTACCCCATATAACAAGGAAAAGAAGAAGCCATTAAAACACACTTATTCAAACTAATTAGTTACCTACTACAGCAAAACCAATTCAAGTCAACAAGTTCATCTATTCTAAATACCTATTTCTTCAAAAAGATGATCAAAGCTAATTAGTTCGGTCCTCACTTAAAAAAAAAATTAGAAATTAGAAATTCAACTTTTTATTAATAACAAAATGCAAGACCTTTTCTTTTCCTTTCTACATAGTTTGAAAAGGGTAACATACTAAAAAGGAACACTTTTTCTATGGAAGAAAGATTTCTACAAAAACCCTTTATATTTCTCATGATTAAAAAAAAAAAAAACATGAAAAATCAACTTCTGGGTTTCAAGGATCAGAAACTTTTGTCTTATTAAATTTCCAGATAAAGAAAAATTAAAAACCCTACCGTGAAATTTGTCTAAGACTTGTCCCATAACTTCAGAAACGACGTAACTTTAGAGATTCTCCGATTTTTTTACTTTGCCGATGAAAGAAAGATAAGGCAGATTTAAAATTGATGGTGGACAAACGACGAAAGCAGCGAGACAGAGAGAGAGGATACTCGATACGGAGTCGTTTCAGTGGCAAGATTTTTGTAGGAGTGACGTGGCACGTAGAAAATGGACGATAGCAATATATCACGATAAATATTGTTGTACTTCATTAACAATATCGTGACTTTTTTCTTTTACAGCTAGAATTGGGCACGCCCACCCATAAATGGATGACTGAAAAAATTATGTTTAAAATATAATTTTTGTGTGTGGGTAATTAAGAAATTGATACTTTAAAATATTTTTTAAAATTTATTTTAAAAGATAATTTGTTTTAATATAAAATTAAAGGTTTTTTTTTAAAAGTTGAAAGTCACTTTTTGAAATTGAAAAGATCATGCATCCTTAAGCTTATATTTTTGCATTAATTTTACCTATTTTATAATTATTTTAATAATTAATATCACTTGACTTATGACATTAAATTTAATCAAATATTTTATTATTAATATTTATCCTTCTACCTATTTATAAAATATTTTATATAAACGAACCTTTAATTCAACGACATGATATTTGTGGCAGTCGAAGAATCGCCCAATTCGAGGTATAATGCTATTCCCAACTACGTCTCATGAGGTAAGGTCAGAAGTGAATTAAGGACTTAAAAAAAATGTCTTATTAAATTTGATGTCACAAATCAAGTGACATCAATTTGATGCAACAATAATAAAAATATAACAATAATAATAAATTAAATTCTATATTTCGTAAGTTTTAAGTAGATTATATTAAAAATTAAAAATTTTATAATAATTTTAAATTTTTTTTACACCATTCAATTATTGAATGATAATCATAAAAAAAATAAAATTATTATAAAATAAAAAATTAAAGATACATATATCTTTTCATTTTCAAAAAATAACAATTTTTTAAACATCATTTTTTGTCACTAATACAATGGGTGTACCTAATTATAAAATTACTAGTATTAAAGTTTTTTACCAAATTTGATGTCATCAACTACATGACACTAACCCGATAAGATGAATTGATAAAAACCAAATAAAATAAAAAAAAATTATTCACTATAGGAAAAACTACAACTTAAAAAAAAAAAAAAAACTACCAATTTACTAGGGGAATATCTGCATGATTGCCCATACAAAATGAAAAGGAATTAATGGAGCGGCTCATTGACTCAGCTAATCATGGTTTACATGGAATGCCCATATATGATTGTGATTGTAATCCATTTTCTTAATGAATGAAGTTCCTTTATATATAAGTTGTGATTTATTGCTACAAGTTGTCTTTAAATTATATTTGAAATGATAACTTCTCACGCTAAAGAAGTGTTTATGGGAGAATTTAGAGTTCAACAAATTAAATCATTTTAAAAGTTTGGTATTAGATTAAGATATTATTTTTATATACTTTCAAAAGATTATTATAAATTTAAATTATCATCCGTGTATGATACAATCTTAAATTTAATATAATAATATTTTAGAACTTGATTTAAAAAATTTATTTTCATGGTGGAATCAGCAGATACCTATAATTAATTGTTGAAAAGAGAAAAAGAAAGAAAGAAAGCTATAATTGTAATCCAATTATTTGTTCTTTTATTGAATTTGCCTTTCTTTAAGGAAAGTACATCAATTGACAGATAAATGAAGCACAACTCCAGATAAAAAACAAGAAAAATCAGTTTGAGAAGGAGAATTTGGAAGACATTGTCATCCTGATTCCTGATCCTGCAACTTGATGTCTTTGTAAACACTTTTGTTGACAATCGTCTGCCTTACATCCAGATTGGTATAGCCTCTCTTCACATATTTTTTGTGCACTAACTTCGGGGATTGCCAAGACTGAAAAAAAAGAAAAGGAAATATATTCGTTTTCATATATATTAATCCTCCTAGTAAAAGGAAAACATTAATATATAAAAGATAGTAAATAGAAAAGGAAATCCTCTTTGCTTGTTTTAATGCAAAGTTTTCTAATATATTTCGTGAAAAATTATTCATTAATTTGGATAATTTGATTAATTAGAGTATTAATGAATTGGCGGAAGAAAGAAGTTCATTTATGGAATTTTTTTTTTTCGCTTTAAAAAAAGGAAAAAAATTATTGACAATTCCTTGAAATTTTATGGGGATTTTATGTTTTAATGAATTTTGTTCTCAATTTTTGAAAAAAAAAAAGTCTTAGAATCCCATCTAAATTAAGAAGACTAATTTATTTGTAAATTAATTAAGGAATATGAATAATCATGCATGATTATTTCATGATGACAAAAATTTTGCCATTAATTTTTTTTGAAAAGTTGGCATCATATAATTAAATCTACTCAAGTTTGGATGATAAAGTCATATATCTACATCCAATAAAATATATTTTTATTAAATTCACTTTTTTTTTAATGAAAATTATAATATGATCAACAATTGGTGATCTATGATAAAATATTAAACTCTTAATTTTAATGATCGAAAAAAATCTTATAATTAAATTAATGTAAAAAAAATGTAGAATAGATTAAAGGTTTATTTGAGAATTTAATTAGAGAGTTTTTACCGTATCAAAAGATATGTTTTATTATTAAATTTTGATTGAAAAATTGGTAAAAATATCACATTAGTCATTTGATCAATTCTTTAAAATTATAACGGATTGATGAACCCATCTCCTTAATTCAAATCTTCTGAATATAGAAAAATTAAACAAACAAAAAAAACTTTATATTATATCAAAAACAACTTTTTTTATATTGCGGACAAATAAAGTAGAATGTATTTCATTTATAATTTTTTAAAATAATTTTGTAATTAATTCAGCACAACAAAAAATTATATAAAAGTTTATTATTTATAAGTGTGAAATTTATATGATATTTTAATTAATTTTATATAATTTTTAATTATAATTAATTAATTTAATGCAATAATAATAACAAATGATATGCTTCCGATGAAATTGATAAAATTAGTCTATATATATCTATGATAACTATTCTGACATTTTGTTTGTTGTACCACATTAATTAGTACAAGGAAGAAAGTTCGCCTTGAATTGATCGATTAGAAGTTGTTTGGCCGGCAGCTGGCCTTCTTCCCCCGTTGTTTCAAACGCAAAAATTCACAAATTATAAATTTATATCTTGCCATTAATGTTTTCAAATTTTGATTTTTTTTTTAATTATATGATGATAATATTCTTTTGATATGAAGATAAGGACATAGAGGTTATCAAACTTAAATACCCATTCATGGGTTGCAAAGTGTAATGATAAATCTAAGTTTGGTTTTCTTTTAATTGTAATTTAAAGATATAAAAATTTACTAAATTAAAATTTAAATTTTAAATATGTTCGATGTTTCCGCTTAGGAACGATAATATCAATCCAAACTTTGCCAAAGGAAATTTCTTATGTTCAACGAGATGGGGCTGTAATACAATTTTTTCTTTCACATATTGGATTATAAAATGGAAAATAATTTGTGTCTCGTAAAACTCACCTCTTTAAGTTTTTAAGATTCGAACTCTATGCCTCCTGTTATAGATATAATACAAAGTAACAAAAAGAAAAATAGTAAAAAGGAAAAAGCAAAAGCTAACTAGTATATATATCATGTTAAACTATGAAGGATGACATAGCAAACAATATGTCCGAAGAAGTGAAGCTTTTCAAGACATGGTCAACCCCTTATGGTTTAAGGGTTGTTTGGGCGTTGAAGCTCAAGGGTATACAATATAAGGCAATAGATGAAGATCTATCCAACAAGAGTGCTTTGCTTCTTCGGTTTAATCCTGTTCACAAGAAAGTTCCAGTGCTTGTACACAATGGAAAACCAATCTCAGAGTCACTTGTCATTCTTGAATATATAGATGAGACATGGAAGCAGAATCCGATTTTGCCCGAAGATCCTTTTGAGAAAGCCAGGGCACGCTTTTGGGGCAAATTTAACGATGAAAAGGTAAAGTTTCACACTATCAGGTTCAGTAAGGACTGTTTTTTTTTTCCACCGATAAAACATAAGAAACATCTGTTTCTTCTTAATGCAGCTTATACCATCAATATGGGATGCTTTCTCCAGAGAAGGAAAAGAGCAAGAGGACGCTTTTGTTGCAATAATGGAGAACTTGAAATTTGTAGAAGAAGAGCTGAAGGGAAAGAAATTCTTTGGTGGAGAGAAGATAGGACTGGCTGATCTTGCTTTTGGTAGTCTTGCTAACTTGATCTATGTTTTTGAAGAGCTAACTGGCTTGAAATTAGTTGATGAGAGATATCCATTGTTATCGGCCTGGATGCAAAAGTTTTCAGAACTCCCAATAATTAAAGATAATTGGCCACCTCATGACAAGATGATCATCAAGTACCAAGCACTTTATGAGAAATACCATCCTACAAAATGACCTGTTGTGAGGTTTTCCATGGATGTATGGTTTAGGCATCATAAGCTTAGCAATAACTTGAAACAGTTTCTCTAGACAATTAACATAAATGGGGGATTTTCCCTGTGATCTGTCAAGAAACAGATATTGTAATAGTGGAGACAGATTGCCTTACGAATTATACGAGACTTGTTGCTGAGATTTTCGCTTTGTCCATGGTATCTAGCTCCTAGACTAAGACTGCAAAGATACAGAGTAACAAAATGGATTGTAAGCGGAAAAGAATAATAATACAATAAATAGATGCAGGTTCCACTCTCAAAACCAAATCTGCCATTAATTTGCAATCGCTCTTTCCCTATTTTTTATGCCTCCATAAGCACGGCGAAATATTCATCAAGCATAGCAGGTCCAAGCCAGCAATAAGGCGAATATTTACAACCAGATAAGTCTAGATACCTATTGACAATGTGTTTTGTGCGTGATAAATAAATGCCAGCTAGAAAGAAACAGATTATAATCATTGTTTGCAGAAGCATCAAGCTTTTCCATGACCGGTTATACTCTCATTGTCTTTTGTGATACACAATGATAATAACAATGTAATCTTATCCTTGAAAGAGTTAATAAATCTTGTATAATAAGAAAAAAAAGGACAACAGTAACCTGATAAATTGAAATTTGAACTTAGTTGTCAGAACATATACCCAATTTATATGCGTTTTCCTTTCAATTCAGCACTTGGAAAACTCTGCATATAAGAAAAAAGAAGTATATAGACAGCCTACATCAGAATTTCCACAAGTTGAATGACTTGAGAAGAAATTATTCAAATCCATGGCTTCAAAATGTTTTCAGTCTGATACAGGGCTGAGAACTGGAACTACTAAAAGTAGCCAACTACTGTGCAGAAAAAATTCACTTAAAAGGAAAAGGAGAAAAAAAGTATATCCACATGCTTCTCAATTATCTATTATATTTACTATTATCTGATCCCTAATAAGATGATTGGATGACATCTTCGCACTGATTTTTCCACTTGGTTTTCTTATTAATACAAGAAAATCATATAAATAGCAGAAGGTAATAATGGCGTTTGATTGAGTACTCAAACAAGGTTCATAACATTGCCATAAACTTAATTAAACGACAAAATACAAAATTGACTGATTCTAATTTTCCAAATTTAACTTACAGCTCATGGAACACTAATTAAGCTAATGATGTAGTAATTGACCGAACACAAATCAGTTTATGGAAGACCTCTAATGATCATGGAAAATGAGAACGGAATAATTTAACCGAACAAGAAAAAAAGTTTTCAGAATAAAGATTTAAGCTAATGATAAAACAAAAATGAGAAAGGATATAATAGTTATTTGTTTATGGTTTAAAATTCTCCCGGAAGCACAATAAAATCATCCAGGGAAAAATAAATTATTGAAATTCTAAATTCTAATGCCTCAACATGTAAGCCAGTATTTGCCCTGTATTTAGCAGCTACATTAGAAGAAGGAATCTCTGTTCTTTTTCATTTTTCATTTTGATGAAGAAGGTAGGGTGGTTCTCTTTCCTTGTTAAAAAATATGATCAAGAGATCCATCACCAATGATCTCCACAACTACAGGTTCCATCCTTGAAGACATGAAAGCGATTGGCATCTCTTACTAGTATTTCTCTTTGCATAATCATTGATATATACTTGGTTACAGTGTGACAATCCCCACAAACACGAAGGTTTTTCATAATCTGCAATGGAGTCCCGGGCTTTGTGTTTAATAATCCAAATGCTATGGCAAGCCTTTCACTGTGCCCACAAAGCAGGTCTCTTTTCTCATCTTCTTCAACATCATGCAAAACACATCTCAGATCAGCAACATAACCTTCCTTAGCCATCAAACCAGAAATTATCCCTAATAACTTATTAACCTCCTCAAACTGCTCAAAGAACTTATCCCCAGTTCCAAACACATACAACCTTCTTTTAATTTCTATCCAGCTACATGCAGGATCTTTTTTGAGCCCTCTAGCCTTAATGGATTTTCGTATCATTCTCACTTGATCCCACTTCCCTAAAATGGCATACACATTTGATACTAAAACATAATACCCAGTATCATTTGACTTTAATTCAAGGATCCGCTCAGATACGCGTTCTGCAACCTCTATGTTTCCACTTGATCGACAAGCACTAAGTAGAGATCCCCATATACTTGCATTTGGCTTCAGTGGCATTGAATAGATAAACTCCTCTGCTTTAGATAGCAATCCAGAACGGGAAAGAAGATCAACTACACAAGCATAATGTTCTATTCTAGGCTCCAAGTTGTAATCTTTCTGCATCTGGTCGAAACAAGCCAAACCTTCTTCTACCAAACCTGAATGGCTACAAGCATAGATGATGGCAACAAAGGCAACATGGTCAGGAATAACACCAGTAGCTTTCATATCTTCAAAAGCTCCCACTGCTTTCTTGCCTTCTCCATACATTCCATAGGCAGAAATCATAGCAGTCCATGTCACCACATCTCTCACTTTCATACGGTCAAATACTTGCCAAGAATTTTTTAAATTACCACATTTAGAGTACATTTCAATTAGTGCATTCCCAATTGGAATGTCTGATTCAAATCCAAATCTGAAAATACAGCCATGGATCTCTTTCCCTTGCCGTTTGGCAGCAAAAAAGGAACACATAGGCAAGATGCCTAAGACAGTGGCTACATCAGGCATCACTCCCTCAGTCCTCATTTGATTAATCATTCTCAAACCTAAAGTGAAATCCCCAGATTGAACACATGCTGTTATGATTGTATTCCATGTCACTCTATCATGAGTTTTCATGTTTTCAAATATTTTCAGTGAGTCATTTATTTGCCCACATTTCGCATACATATCAGCCATAGAGTTATTGACAATGAGATCTGAATCAAATCCAAATTTAATTACATCACAGTGAAACTCTTTCCCCAGCTCCTTGTCTGCTAACTGAGTAGAAACAGAGAGGAGCATCACATAAGTGATAGAATCAACTTTCAAGTCAACCTTCATAATCTTAGAAAGTTTCAATGCTTCATCATAATTACCATATTGAATATAACAATTAATCATTGAGTTCCACGAGACAGAATCCTTGCATATCATCCTGTCAAATACTTCCCACGAAGCTAGCAAGTCACCACATTTCGCATACATATCAATAAGAATATTGTCAGCAGTAACATCACACTGATACCCACTTTTCTTCATGTAATCATGAACGAATTTTCCAAATTCCAAGTCACGTAAATGACCACAAGCACGAAGAACTGAAGTAATAGTCAGTAAATCAGGCTTAAAACTATTCAACATCAGCATAAAGCACTCCGTGGACTCTTTAAATAACTCCATCTGAGAATACCCGCATATCAACGTGTTCCAACTAACAGAATCTCTAACCATCATCTCATCAAATATCCTCCGTGCATCTACAAGCCTATTAAACTTGAAGTACATAGAAAGAAGTCCATTACTTACAACTACATCGCTGTGAAGCCCAATTTTCTCAACCAAACAATGAACTATCTCACCTTCTTTAACATGCATCAAACCTCCACATGCAGGCAAAACACTCGAAACAGTAAAAGAATCTGGCATAATTCCCGCCATTCTTGCCATATTATAAACTTCCAATGCTTCTTCCCAATATCCATTTGCACTGTATCCCGAAATCAAACTATTCCAAGACACAACATCCCTTTCAGACATTCCATCAAACACCTTTAAAGCTTCAGCCAAAAAACCAAATCTCGCATACATATCCACCAACGCATTCCCAATATACAAATCTGAGCCTAAACCCATCTCCAAAACATTCTGATGAACAACTTTTCCCATCTCAATATCAAGCAAAGCCGCACATGAGTTGGCAACCAAAGGAAAAGTATATTTATCAGGTAAAACATCCATCTTTTGCATTTTGCTATTAAAAAAAAGGGCTTTAGAGAACAACCCATTGTGAGTAAGAGCTCTAATGATTGAATTCCATTGGAAAACATTTGATGTAGGTGAAACTTGGTGGAAAACTGAGAGTGAAGAAGTTGGGTCCTTTAACTGAGCATATTTGCTTATGAGTTTACCAGAGAAGAAGATAGATTTTTCAAGTCCTAGAGTTATAATTAATGAATGGATTTTGTGCAGTTGTTTAGAGTTTGATGCAGATGATAAGGCTTTTGAAAGTGAAGAGTAAACAAGTTGATTTTTAGCTTCATGTAAAGTGCTAAACTTAGTTGTAGTTTTCATGAAGCTCAAGCATGTCTTTTGCCGTTTGAGTTGGCTTACCCATCTAAGGAGATTTATATAATTATGAAGGTTTGAGGTATTGAACCCCACTTAATTTCATTAGTTAATTCATGCTATCAATGTGACATTTGCATTAAATATCAGCACTAAAAGCATTGCATTCTCTTTTTATTTTGAAACTGTGATTTATTTTATGGGTTTATATATGATGCATCATCATTATATAAATTTTATATAATATCAATTAATAAAATATATTATTTTATTAATAAATTAAATTAAATAATATCAACTCATTAATATATTTTTTTTTAAAAAAAATATTAATTTATATATAATTTAAATTATTATAATTAGAATAAGTTTTGAAAATGAATCACATAAAAAAAAAGATGAATCATTATTTTGATGATTCTTCATATATTAAATTTTAACTCATTTAAAGCTAGAATATTAAGCTATCTAATTACTAAAAGTAGTGCCTAACTTAGTTGAATCAGTATTTTTTTTAGGAATCAGTATTTATTCTAAACAAAATAAAGTGAAACACAGGAATTGTCATTAACTTTTTGAATTTGCATTATTTTAGAAATGATATTTGTCAGAAATATGAAAATGAAGAAAATGAAGAGATATCTAGTGTTTATCCGGAAAAAAAAAAAAGAAAATGAAGAGATGACTAGTGTTTTATATAAAAATAGTTAATTTATCTTGAAAAAATTTATAATTAAAATTTAAATAATTTTAAATTAAATATGAAAATATATAAAAATTGGATAAAAAATATAACAATTAATTAAAAAATAATTTAAACAAATATTAATCCTAAATTTAATCAAAGTGCTTTAATAGTCTTTGAATAATAAAATAATAAAAAACCTACTACATTTTAAATAGGGAAAAGAACCCTTTTAGAAAATAAGATTATAGTCTAATCATGCATACTCATTTATACGCCCCATAGACATATGTTCTCAAATAAAATCCCTCTTGACTGCACCATTTTCTTCTTAATTTCTCCTTTAAAATTTGCTTTGCCGTTACCTACTCGAAAATTTGCATTGACCCCAAGGAAGTGAACCTGTCTTGCTTCAATCCAGTTATGGTTTAATCATGCATGCATTGCTGTCCCTTCCCTAAGGTTAATGAAAAAACTCTTTCTCTTTAACCTTTTGGACGCCTCTTGCATTGCCTTTTCATCTTCATTCTTCTTTTCGGTGGCTTTTCATTTTATGTTTCTTTGTTTCTTTGTTTCTTCATTTCTTCATTGACCGAATGACCAATGGGTTTTGGTAGTTGGATGGCCATTGCTGATTCTAGTCAACATTTTGGGCTGAACCCCACACGACAATTTCCCAACGACGTTAAAAGCTCATCTGATGCTTTTTCTTCTTTCTCTTTGTCCATCAACTCTCTTCCTTTTTCATTTATGCAGTGTGGAATTCCTGGCTACAGCAATTAATAACACCTTCTGCCCTTAAACTACCTGTTTGAGTACTCCAGTAAGTTTTCCTCTCTATGTTACTTTATTCTGTTACTTTATTCTAAACAAATATTTATAGGAACATGATCATTTAATCACAAGTATTTCCATGTAAATTCAACATGAATATACCTTCCACAAGAATAGCTGTTTATAGTACTAGTACGATTTCTTCTCATTAAATTTTAATGTCAAGAATAAATCTTTGGTTTTTGTTTATTACCTTGGATATATTTATAGTATCAACTATCAAGAATGACATTGAATCCTATGAGTTGGAAGCTTTTTATATTTATAACCTTTTAGGAAGAATGAATTCAATCTGTCTGTTGCTTGCTTTTGGATGGTGGGACAAAATGAAACAAGGGATTTTCCTGGTACATGAGCTGAAGTACTAAAAGTGATGAACTTGTTTATCTGTAATGGTGGTTGAGTTTCATTTTCAACGTTTGACATTGTTGAAAAAAGAGTAAGCTGTTGCCTGATGGAATTGAAATTGGATTCATAGAAAGGTTGCCAATTACCATAGCTTGAAAAGATGTAGAATCATGTATATTGCCATATAAATGTCATGAGATTAGATGATTCATTTTCTAGCTTTGAACTTTTTGAATGAGAACAAAACTTGGCCCTTCTCATTCACTAAAATCTATGATAGAACCAATCGACATTAATTGTCTTTACTGTTTTTCTCATCATGCCTCTGTATCACTAGAATTTTTCAAAAAGTCAGTTGTCAAGAGAATTTGTGCTCACTGAATTTTTTTTTTTTTTTGTTTCAAATGATTCGATGGTGTGGTCGATAAAATGTGACTGGCATTTTTTCTACAGTTGATGATAGATCACTGATTTCTTTTTCTTTTTTAATTTTATCTTTTAAATTATATTGTTATCTCGAAAATATATTCTTATGATTTATTTTTTATTTAAAAATCTTGAAATATTTTTTGTTAATTTAATATGATAAATAAAATTTATTACTTATTAACAAAATTTATTATTTATTAGCAATTTTATATAATAAATAAATTTTATAAATGTTAAATAATTTAAAATTTTAATTATATAAATCTTTTAATTTAAATCCTTAATAGTTAATTTATCTCTTTATAATAATTTATTTTATCACTATTGCTGTTTTTACACCTAAATACATATTCAATTATTGATTTTAATTTCATTAATTATTATAATAATCAATTTTCTCTTCATTATTGTTTTTAATCTCATCAAAATCAATTTAATCATTCGTTCACATGCACCCTATGAAAATACTGAAATCAAAGACTGTTTCATTCAAACTTACCAGTACAACGTACCATTAAGACTAACGGGGTGACAGTTTGTTTGCACACTTCCGTCATGCATGAGGTCATGACTTGAAGTTGAAGTTCAATTATTTATGTTCTTACACCTAATAGTCCAACATTAACACATAATTTGATTACTATGTTTTTTAATTATTTATATCGTCTCGACCCGACATGTAATAAGAACCTGATAGACGGTCGTTGTTGGTAGAATAAGAATATATTGTCACATTTCCCTTTTCATGTTCTTGTTCTTATTCTTATCTTCACTTTAATAGTTAGTTTCGTTTTGTTCCACCTTTTTTTTTTCTTGTCTTATCAATAAAAAATTACGGAGGTAAAAACTTGTTATCATAATTAATTCCAAGTTCATATAAGTTATAATATCAAAAGAAATATTAATCTAAATCAGGCCAAAGAAGCAAAGTCAACTTCGAATTCTATGCGAATAATTTTCTTTGCTTGCCGTCCTCAAATGAAAGAGTGAAAATCTACCAGTCAACCCTCACTAACCAGTTGCTAATCATTAATTGTCTTATAGTGCCATACCAGACTCTATTTATTAGAAGGTGAAGCTAGCAACCCATACCAGTAAAAAATTCACTAAACATTTTCATTGAAAGAGTTGAAAGACAGTTTAATTATGGCCCATTTTGATTGCCATCAAAGCATTTTCTGACTCCCTCAAAGCGGTTATAACAGTTAATGCAAACAACTGGGACATCCCCATTCCTTTCACAAGAGAAATCAGGCAAGCAATGCCATATATATACTGAAATTGACATAATTTTTCATGATATATAGTTATATATATATATTTTAATCTTACTTGTTCTCAAAACTAGTTCATTAATGCAATATGAATGTTTCTCATTACTTTCCCTTGGTAATATCTGAGGGCTTGAACTATTTATATCTTTAACAAAATTAAGTACATAGTATTCATACAAAAATAGGTGCAGATGCATACTCATAATTCATAAAGAATTTTAAACTCTAGCCTGAATGTATGAATTGCCTTGTTTTCAACGTTATGTCATTTTGCAGAAGGGTTATGGATGACAACCAGGTGGAGGAGAGGTTTCTTGCACAAAAAGAAGAAGATCTGAAAACAAGAGTTTGGATTGAATCAAAGGCAATATGGAGGATCGCATTCCCTTCCATATTGTCAAGGGTAACTTCATTTGGAATGATGGTTGTGACACAGTCATTTCTTGGTCACATTAGTGAGGTAGAGCTTGCCACATATGCACTCGTTCAAAGCATTCTTGTCAGATTCATGTATGGGATACTGGTAAGATATTTTTTTTTCTTTCTATTATTATCTTTTTCTCACCTGTTATGTTTAGCTTTTGTTTCTTTCTTGAGTTATTTTCACTTGAAAATAAATAATTTCAACCTGAGTTTAGTTTTGTTGATTCATGGGATACTTAATAGGTTTAGAATTCAAATTTCAGTACTTGTAATTCATTATATTCTCCTTGCAACCTTTAATGAAAAAAAAAGAATAATTTGATATGGGTCTTTATAAAATTTGTTTGCAAATAAATTATACATTGCTGTTGAAACATTCAAGATTCTGAGATGCAATTTGAAACTTAATCAAATTATTATTAACTTTAATTCATATTTTTGTGTCTTATGGTCTCATTAAATTATATAGGGTTCATTTAGTTGAACGGTGAGATTCGTTTCAATGATATTGAAAACATTGATGGTGGTAAGATTAATTATAATAGCGGTAATGTTAAAATCAGTGGTGGGATGTATTTCAATATAAATGCAGTGATAACAATGAAGTGAAATATAGTAAAAAAAAAAAAATTATTGATGACATTAGATGAAAATTTATATATAGTGAAAATTTGAGTATATTTGACATTTATGAAATTATGAAATTATTAAAATATTTATATATCAATTAATAGTTTTGTTAAAAATAATTGAAAATTAAAAAAATGATAATAATATGTAAAAAAATCCTTTAAAAATTGATGATAAATAATTACACAAATTAAAATTTAACAAAATAGTATTATAAGTATTTATTATTTTTATATTTTATTTGTTTATGATAATTTTTATATCAAAATAATAATTATTTATTAAAGAGATAATAATACATTTACTCATATAAGAATAACTAATATTTATTTAATATTTATGTTTTTATCTATTTTACTTAACTCATATTAATTACAAAGATATATTTTTCTTAATTTATTAATAATTTATATGATTATGGAATTTATTATTTATGTATTTATTCATGTTTTAGTTGTTTATTTATTGTGGCCAAAAAAAGTTTTTAGTTATTAATTAGTTTATTATAAAAATTACTTAAGTTATTTAAATAATTTTAAATAAAAAATAAAAAAGGGCTAAATGACAAGTACATTTTTTCTACTGTAGCTCTAAGAATTAAAAAAAAAAAAAGAAAAAGGGAGAAAAAAATTCTCGTTAGACCCATAAGAGTTCGGTCCATTTTTTACCTTCAGTGGATTTAAAATGTCTCAATTGCACTGATATTTGGATTGCCAAATAGCCTTTTGGTGCTGTTAGACACTCCCATTGCATCTCCCTTGGAGGAAAAAACTCATCCAAACGAGCTCTTAGTTGGAACCTTTTTGATATTACTCCGGAATTCATTTGAACTTAATATCAAGGGAGGTCAATCATAGACATTCACCAAAACAAACATTATTAATTTATTTTTTCTTAATTCTCTTTATGTTTATACTCGTTTCTAAATCCTTAATAAAATGGTTAATACGGGCTTGTCGATGAATGGAAGATTGGCATGTCGAGTGCAACCGAAACTTTATGTGGGCAAGCATTTGGGGCAGGGCATCACCACATGATGGGAATTTACCTGCAACGATCATGGATTGTTGATGGCATTACAGCAACAATATTGGCACCTCTCTTCATTTTCGCAACCCCAATCCTCCGACTTCTTGGCCAGGAGGAGGAAATTGCAGTTGCAGCCAGGTCAATCTCTATTTGGTTTATTCCAATGATCTATAATTTTGTGGTGTCCATGACTATATCAATGTTCTTACAAGCACAACTTAAAAATTTGATCGTGGGGTGGCTATCGACTGCTTCGTTCGTGTTTCATATATTTTTGTCATGGTTGTTTGTGGACAAATTTAACTGGGGAGTTAATGGAGCAATGGCTGCAATGAATATATCGGGTTGGACAATGGTTTTTGGACAGTTGGTGTATGTGTTTGGAGGTTGGTGCCCTAATACGTGGAAAGGATTCTCTAAAGCTGCTTTCTTTGATCTATTGCCTGTTGTAAAGCTCTCAATATCCTCCGGAGTCATGATTTGGTAAATCTTAAATTTCAAGCTTTTTCAAAAAAATAAAAATAAAAATCAAACTTAAAGTTATGGAAAATCTTTATTTTACACGTATTATTCTAATCCTTTTAAATTGATGTCAAATAGCTTGGAGTTGTGGTACTATTCCATTCTGGTCTTAATGGCTGGATACATGAAAAATGCAACCATCGCCATTGATGCTTTCTCCATCTGGTAATTTAAGAGCTTTGCTTTTAAAACCAATTAATCACAATGCTTACTCTATTTTGTACTTCAACTAGTAAAATTGCTTTAATTAGAGCTAATTTCTTGCTGCAGCCTCAATATCAATGGATGG
Source organism: Durio zibethinus (assembly GCF_002303985.1). The sequence continues at coordinate 8,310,320 of NW_019168004.1, forward strand.
GAATTAATGGTTTGCCTTGGCTTCCTAGTGGCAGCAAGGTACATAATCTAGCAGCAATGCCTTATGATGCAACAACCTCATTTGCCTTTGTTTTTTTTCTTTTCGAAATTCCTTCAATGTAATATTTATTTTGTTTCTTCAGCGTTCGCGTTTCGAATGAATTGGGGAGAGGAAATGCTAAGGCTGTTAAATTTGCAATAAAAACCATACTTGGCACTTCAACATGTATTGGAATTGTCTTGTGGGTATTATGTCTGGTTTTCAGAAATCAAATTTCTTACTTGTTTTCCAATGATGAAGAAGTCGCAGAAGCTGTGTCAAGTCTCTCAATTCTGTTTGCTTTCTCAATTTTACTCAACAGTGTTCAACCAGTACTCTCGGGCAAGTACTTGTCTCGTTAATTTTCTTTTCCTTTATTTTTAAAATCTAATTACATATGGTTTAAATATTCAGCCATGAAATTATTTCTCCAGGTATAGCCGTAGGAGCTGGTTTACAAACCATGGTAGCATATGTGAACTTGGGATGCTATTATGTAGTAGGAATACCTATAGGAATTTTGCTTGGATATGTCGTCAATCTTCAAGTTAAGGTAAGAACCAAGAACAAATTGAGAAAGAAAATTCCCAGATATATATAGGGCATGTAAAGTTGTTGAATCTTGGTATTTATAGTTATGGGTCGAGAAACCAACTAATACTATCTCTCCTTTTAAAAAAAAAATTCAAAAAGTAAAAATATAACCTAAGATCAATACTATGCATGATACACTTCTATTTTTTGTTAACTTCCTAATCTTATGTAGGGGCTATGGATTGGATTGATGAGTGGGGTGGCGATGCAGTCGCTTATTCTTGCTTACCTTGTATGGAAAACAGACTGGGATGAGCAGGTACATTTACTCAAACAATTGTAATATTCCAAATCAACCCATTAATTTCAACCATTTTTCATAAAACTAAAGCAATTTTACTATTTTTTGCTTGACAGGTGAAAAAGGCATCTGAACGTCTCAACCGATGGTTATTGGAGCCAACAGAAGAAGATCAGAGTCCACCTCATGCTTAAAGCAAATGAATAATATTTATTGTAGTAGCTTTTCAATAACTAATTACTTATATCTTATAGTTTTAATTGCTTTAATGTTGACAAAAGGATAAAAAGATCCTCAAAAAAAAATTCAATAACTATTTAAGTTTATAATATTTTAATGCAAACAATCAAATCCTAAATTTTCTATTTTGAATCAATTAAACTCTTAAACATCTATTTTTATCCAATTAAAACTTTAAATGTTTATTTTTACTTAATTAAACCCTCAGTTGGATAAAAATAATTAAATATTTTTCCTTTAAAAAGAGCTCAATTGATTAAAATAAATATTTGAGGTTTTAATTGATAAAAAAAACAATATAAACCTCAATAATTATTAAATTTTAGTTTAAGGGGTTTTTTTTTTCTATCTTTTGACCTTTAATTTTTCATTTGGCTGAAAAAAAAAAAAATAAAAAAGGTTAAAAGTAAGGATATATATTATCTTTAGTTTTGACCTCATCCAGTATTAATTCTCTCCATTTCCTTTTAAATCAATCCTTAGATACATTGACGTTAATTATCATGTTAATAATTTTCTTTTTATGTTTAATAAAAGAGAAACAATTAAAGACAGTTAATAAATCATTATGTATAATCTTTATACAAAATTACTGGTGAATTTGATTTTTCTTATTTTTTAAAGGTATGCATTCCTTTATTTTAATTTTACAAAATTGTTCATTAAAGGTATACAAATTATTTTTCTTTATACAAAATTGTTCATTAAAAGAAATTTATACATTATTTACAATTTTAATACTATTATATTTAAATTTAAAGTTCCCTTATACAATTTTAGTCCTAAATTGAATTTCTGACTTCGTCCCTATTGACAAGTGCAAGCATTGTCTTTGAAAAAAATACTTGAAAAGGTGATTTCTCTTCTAATCTGGAGTTGAAATCAACCAATCAATGGATTGATAATTCTTTGCAGCCAAATGAAGAACCTAAAAGTTAAAGATTTCTTTGAAAGGGATAAATTTTGGTTGTGTGAAAACTGTACCTCTCATATGGATAACGCATATTAGTGAAGGTGAGTGAAAATCTACAATTGCAATTTTGATGATAGGAAAATTAGTTTTTGTGGTAACTCCATGAAAAGGGATTAAAATTTATTAAAATTATGCAATGGCTCGTATAACACTGTAATAGCAAGTAACAATTTGAACTAGTTACTCCTTGCTGCAGTCTGTTGGTTTAAAGGACACTGCCTGATTTTCAATGTCATAGCCAACCAAGAAATTCATTTGAGCCAATTTACCAAATATTGGTAGACCCGGATAACTACTCAAAGTAAAGCGTGAAACACCTTCCGAAACTAAAAGGAAGGTGTTCAAAGGACTCAACTTCACACCGGAATCGGTGAAATGCATTGTGAATTTGGAACTTCAAAATCAGTTTGAGCTTCGTAGCAAAGGCTCAAACTCTCAACCGGTGCATCAATGCGTTTCGCATCGATCTTGCTAGCCACAGGTGTCTCCAATTTTGAGTAAAAATCTGGAGGCAAGAGTGTCAACGTAGTTCCCGAATCGATGATAATGTTACCCTTTGAATTTCCAAGGGAAGAGCTGGTGAATTCTAGTTTATCGTTGTCAACACTAATTACTTCAGGGGTAAGAAAGTAGAAGACATCAGGGCTTTTTTTAGCCAATGGAGTTGAAAAAATCCCAGGACCTGCAACAACAGCATTAGTGCCAAAATTTATTTTGCTTTTTCCTGCACACTTGGAAGAAAATGGCACCAAGCAATGGGAGAATTTGCCAGAAATTGCAGTACCCATTTAGGAAATAAGTGAAACAGCTCCTCCTCCAGGGCCAATGATGCCTGATCCTTTCTCACTAAAGGTGCCTTCATTGTTGTGGCCACATCCAATGATAGTTTTAGGAAAGGCAACGGGTTGTCCTGTTGTGGAGCCTAGGGTTATCAATGGCAAGATCTCCATTTGAGAATGATTTATCTCCATAAGAGATCGAATATAAGCAAGTATCATTTGCCTTAATGGAACAAGAGGTATCCCCATATTCTAGACATTGCCTTGACGAGCAAGACAGTTTCTGTAAGTTGATGACAAGTTGGGGTTGAAAAGAGGAGCATCCTGTTTGTAACACTCCGAACAAGGATGGCATTGCGTCCAAGTAAGATCACTACCTGCCTCAGCAATGGCTAAAATCTCAAATTGTGGTGTACCAATTGGTATATTCATAAGGTATTCATCTTGATCGGAGCCGATATTAGATAGAGCATCGGTTTTTGAGATATAACTTGGAATAAAGTGGTTCACACGAGCAATAGATCACCGCAAGGCATTGACTTTTCGCTCCGAACTACTTTCTAATTGGTTGAAGAAGGGAGAGTTTGGAGAATCACGATGATTTAGTTTAACACTAAAAGCACCATTTTGAGCTTCTACAGAAGAGAAATTGGAAAGAAAAGAGCAAGAGATCATGGTTGCCAAGGCAATGGAAAAGATAGAGTGATCATTTTCAGCCGCCATGATTGAAAGGGACACTGAAGATTGATGGGGGAAATGTATTATATCTTTTTATTTTTTTTTTTATTGTCATAATTGATTTTGGTTGGTTATAAAACTTTCTTATTCAAGTTGATCTTTGAGTACAATGACATCTCCTATTTGGATTTATCAAATCTCAGTTTTATATTCAATTCCAAAATTGATAATTATTTCCCTTCAAAGCAGATTCTTTATTTAGAGCAATCTTTTAGCAAAAAATAAAAATCTGTAACTTCATACATTCTTACACTTATGCATTCAGCAGAAGAGAGGCACGTTAAAGGGTTTTTTTATTTTATTTTATTTTTAATATTCATGGTTTCTATGTTTGTAGGCGTATCATTTCTCTTTATTATTATTATTATTATTATTATTATGACTTGGAAGAAGAAAATTTGAACTTGAATTTTTAAACAAAAAATATACATATATTTATTATTGAGTTACATATCTAGATATTTATATCAAACTTTTTTATAAAAGAAAAATATTACATAATTATTAACAAAGAAGTTCCAAGTAATGTTTTATAAATAAAAAAAAAGTACAAGTAATGTGCTTAGTACATACAACGCAAAACCAAATTAATTATTACTTATGTAACAAAAAAATTATTACTTAATAGTATACAGATGATAGTCAACCAACTGAAAATTCATTGCCAAATTGCCGTCCAAGTTTACCAAATAGATCAATCAAGAACTCTCAAAAATGGAAAGAAATGTGCCTTAAATAGCTCAAATAATTTTTAGGCATTTTATGAAAATCAAACAAATCTTACCATTAGATTCAACATAGATGCATGTATCAATTATTCAAAAAGTCAAGTTTTAATGCTCTAGTAACTAAAGATATTAGTTTAGGGTAAAAATTTTGTAATAGTCTTTTTTAATGAATAATCTGAAATTATGTAAATATTTTTCAAGTCCTGCGATCTATTTTGATTTCAAAGTGATTTCCCTTACCTTAAATTTATTTTCACCAAAAAAAAAAAAAAAGGAAAAATCGGTTCATGATTTAGGCCAAAATTGCATGTGCAGTTGCAATGAAAAAAAGTCCAATTTTGGGATAAATCTCCCATTTCCCAAAATTGAATCAATCTCACCAACTACAGAGATTAGTCCAATTTTGCGTAAAAATTTCCTTGCAAAGAGTATCTACCTAGTTATGAGACTCAATAACAATGGTAAAAATACTTGTTTCAGGTTCTGAAATGAAGAACCTGTACACCGACTAATTTGGCCTTTTTCCATATAATTTTTGTTGTCCTCATGTTATAGCAATTAATTGGACATTTGCTTCCTCGAATTCATTCTCTCAAATCCAGCCTTTTAAAGGTAATTGGGAACCATTTTTCATGCTTCAAAAGCTTGATAAATATCTGATGACAAAAAGAACAAAAAACAACTTACAAATATCAAGGCCGGAATTTTTTCTTTTTGGTTTTATTGCAAATTAAAGTAGAGAAGCCAAAATTTTTGTGAAAAGAATCAACCCGAAAGATAAAAATAGGAGTAAATAGATAGAACAAGGACAGAGAGAGATCATTGCATGTGATAATGTGATCATAACATTGAGAATATTATTTGAAACAACAAGGACGAACAACAAAGTACTTATAAAAACAACTACTAATTATTAATATTTAATATAACATAATATAGAATCCAACTACTAAAAAACATTGTAGAAAATAATTGCCAGGCTAATTCTTAGAGCAATCTGTGGGCTTAAAGGAGACGGTCTGCTTTTCTGTATCATAGCCAACCAAGAAATTCATCTGTGCCAAGTTACCATAGATTGCAAAATCTTGATTAGAACTGAAGGTAAAGCACGCAACTGCGTCGGAAACCAAGACGAAGGTGTTCAAGGGCAGCAAGTTGACATCAGCATTAGTGAAATGCACTGTAATATCTGGAACTGCAAAGTCAGTTTGAGCATCGTAGCATAAACTCAAACCCTCTGGACCTTGAACCCTTGTCGCATTAATCTGGCTAGAAACGGCTGATTCCAATTGTGAGTAAAACTCTTCTGGGACTAAGGTCAATGTAGTGCCTGAATCAATGATGATGTTACCATCATCTGATCCGAAAACAGAACCTGTAAACTTTATTCTTTCGCTTCCAACACTGACTGCCTCCAGGGTGAGGAAGTAGAAAGTGTCTGGCTCTTTTTTAGTCAATGGAGTGGAAACAACGCCATTCCCTGAAACAATAGCATTGGAACCAAAGTTCATTTTGCTTGACTTTCCTGTTTGGGAAATAGGCAACAGGCAATAGGAGAATTTGCCAGCAATTGTAGTTCCCAATTGGGAAATAAGCGAAACATCACCACCTCCAAGTCCAATGATGCCAGAAGTTTTCTCATTGAAAGTTCCATCATTGTTATGTCCACATCCGATGACTGTTTTAGGAAGAGCTACAGGGCGACCAGTTGTCGAAGCCAAGGTGACTGTATCAGCAGATAGATCGCCATTCGAAAAAGATTTATCACCATAAGTGACTGAATATTGGCAAGAGTTATCACTAGAACAAGAGCTTCCTTTAAGGTTCTCACATTGACTTGCACTGCAAGAAATGGTTCTGTAAGTGGATGAGTCGCTAGGGTCAAAAAGGGGAGCATCTTGCTGGAAACACTGGGAGCAAGGCTTGCATTGAGTCCAAATAAGATCACTTCCTGTATCAGCTATAGCAACAATATCAAAAGCTGGAGAACCAATGGATATATTCAGCAGGTATTCACCCGCATTGGCAATAATATCACCTTCCGCTTCCTTCGTTGAGACCGAATTTGGTTTGAAGCGATGTACACGACTAAAGGAACGACGCAAGGCATTGGTTACGCGATCAGAGGCAGTTTCCAAGGGATTGTATAAGGGGGACTTGAGGGAGTCACGGTGGATTAATTCAACACTGAAACCACCCTTTTGAGCCTCAATAAGGCAAAGACAAGAGAGGCCAACGATGGCAAGGACATGGAATAAAAGAGTGATAGGATTGACAATAGCTGCCATTGTTAGGAGAAGATGGAGGCTATACTTGAGAGGATTGATGGTTTGGGTGTCTAGAATTGTCGTCAATTTATAGTGTTGAAAGGAGATATGAATTGAGACAAAACAAATTAAGATTCAGAAATTTCAGGAATAATTTATGGTAATATGAGCAAATGACAATCAATTTCCCTTTTTAGGACGAAGTATATGAATATATATTGCCAGATACATGCATTCCTTCCATGATTGAATCTTTTTGAGATTCTTAGTACCATAAAATCTCAGAAAAGAAAAAAACTTCCTACTTCTGATCTTGTGAATTAATGATTTTCCATCTTTAGTTGGCCACAGCAGATTAACTCTATGTTGCCTTTACCAAATCACATTGTAAATATCTTTAATGACTGTGATTTCCATTTTTGATTCATGAATTTTCAGGTGAATTAATGAACCACCTTAAATGATAATTATTTAACAATATTTTTTTACAAAGAAGGATAACTAGATGCCACCTTGTTACATTTCGAACTCATCTGATCTAACCATATTTTTCATAAAGTGAATGTGGAGAACATTTTTACGTTATTGAGACAAATTATTACTTTTGATACGTACTGATTTACTATAATTAAAATTTAGTACTATATATTATTATATATAAAATTGATGTCATGAAATGGACCTTTTGATTTAGCAAAATTAAAGTTTTGTTAATAAATATTATAGATTGATGATGAATTTCGAAATTATTTTGTAATTAATTACCATTGTTTTTTGTATGAATATCAGTGTCAAAATTCAATGGAAACGTATAATTTTAACATTTTTGCGTTCATACCTTTGAATTAATTTGCAATTACATATAGGAAGATTAATGATGTTAAGAATTTGAAAAATCATGCCGGTGGACAAAATTAACCATGATAATTAACCCCTAAATGGTAATTAATCCCGATGGCATTTAATCGTACCGAACCAGCTATAACAATTCACATTATTATGCGATTTAATAACATAAATGTTAAAACTGTTTTAAAATTATTTTTTATCAATTATTTGAATTGGTAAAGATAATGATGGTTGAATTAGCAAAGATAGAATATTTCATTTGTCATATCTAGGTTCGATTTTCACTAATAGCGCATTCTTTTTTCATGTGCTATCTACAAATTCAATGTATGGTTTAAGAAAATTTCATTAATTACTGAAGACAAAAGGAGCAGAACCTCTATTTTCTTGAGTGGATAGGATCTGTAATTTCATTTTTACTAGATTTTACTCCTCTCCAATCAGAAAGGTAAACAATAAAAACAGGACAAGATGGTGAAGCATAAATAGTGGAGTGTCAAAACACAAAAGTAAAAATACAAGCATTTTGAAATAATTACAAATTAGCATTGTAACCAGCCAAATCTTCATTGGTTCAAGCAATCAAACCGCAAAAATTACAGTCAATCAAATGGTAGATGATACGAATCACCTTCTAACAAATGATTGGGCCAAGGGAATCCAATATCACAATTTAAGATTTGTCAGATTCACACTTGTAATAACTCTTATGACTCAAAAGTTGCTACTACATCTACATTAATCCAAAACCAATTCAGATTCCACCCTTTGACAGCCACCAAGATTTTAGATCCAGAAGAACTTGCATCATACGAGGCGAACACTCAAAAACCCAGGTCTTTAACCGAATCCGAATCCGAATACAAGTTCATATCTTGAATAAAAGACAATATGTTGCATCTTTCTAATGGAACATACACACTCTTCGAAACAGAGAGATACTCTGTCAATGCTTTTTTTTGTGTCTAGCTACAATCATCATAAATTTACCTTCTTGCCTTGCTCACGGACAATAGAAGCCTAGAGAATTCCAAGATCACAATTCAAGAATGTCAATGCAGACTCACACTCAAAAATAATTCTTGTTACAGGAGAGGGTCCACCAGCCACTGTTTCAGATGATCCAACCATAAGAGCGGGCATGTGAGTCTCTCAGATTCCTCAAGTTGCCCAGGAACTGCCAAAGAAACAGAGGAATCTTGAGTTTATTTACAACAACATAATATGTGAAGAATGGTTAAAATGTTGAAAATCATCAAATATTCCAGGACTGAAGTCTGAACTCTGAAACTTATATGAAATCATAGTGGGATCATGTGGCATCTTAGTTTGTATTAACATTATCTCTGATCTGCTCTCCCCTTCCATGTATGTGTGCGTGCCCTCATTTATTTATGTACGTATTATGATATTTTCTCTTGCCATAATAAATTCAGATGATGATTCTTGCGTGACACATAAACATGCCTGTCATCCAGCCATTTCATGTATACTAAAGATACCGTGCAAGATAATAGTTAGGGCTTATGAGCAAGCTAATTATCAAAGAAAGGAAAATGGAAAGCACATAAACCCAAAGTCATGCAAGCAATCTAACTTAGATTTGGCCTAGCTAAGCTACCTACTGTTATTGATCATTCATCCAACTTTCCTCAATGATTAATTTCCCCAAAGCAATCAATCTCACATTTCTAATATGTGATGAATTTATGACAGCTCTAAATTGAAACTTTTAAAATCTAGATCCGAATGCTAATTATTGGAAGTAAGATATAAGAGTGGTTATATGCTACAATTAATTGGCAGTATTAATTCACATTGATGTGAGAAGAAAGAGAGGTGCTAGCTGAAACACGCCAGGTGAAAATGTTCATTTCAGCACATTAGTCCACATAAGTCTACCCAGCTATTGCATGTGTTACACAAATGGGTAGACATCTATATGCATTCTCATGAAGGCAGACGATAACACTGTGTTAGCAAAACTGTCTTCCTAAACAATGTAAGCAACAAAGGTAGGGAGATGTGAAATCAAAAGACAAGCACCTGAATCATCTACACAGCTAAGCTTATGAAAAATTAAACCGTTGAGAAAGCCAGCTATCATCTTCCTACACCAAAAGTTAGGATAACAATAGAATCAACATTGGGATACCTTTAAAAGCATCTTGTAAGCCTCCAATAAGCAATTGGCAGCAGGCCCAAACCCATGAAGTTGTGGTGCCTCCATCATATGTGTCCTTGGACGAATTTCCTATGAGGAAAACTTTCAAAATTAAGACCATTGAAGAAAGATGCACTACAGAGAAATTCTAAGGCAAGAAAAATCAATGATCATATTAAATACAGAACACCTCAACCAGACGAGATACATGAATACATGCGTGCAGGTCCAAAGTGTCAATGAAGTCAATTAAACTTCAGACCATTTATGTATTGAAATTAAACTAAAAGCTTTTCCGCTAATAACCTTCTTCATAGGGATTTGGGGCATCAAAACAATAAATGCTATATTACTATTAACTAAAAATCATCAGAGTAACCCATACTGCCAAGAGCATGAAGAAAAAGAGAATATAAAATTAAGACATAAATGTAGCAAGGTCTTTCAATTGATTGTTCTTGAATATAGGAGATAACTGAGATCAAACATGTAGAAGCATATCAACAAAAAGCAACAGCAAGCCAGACCTCGGTGTAAATCATATTGAATGATCTTGTAGTTTCAAGAAAATATTCCAAATGTGCCTGCAGTTTAGAGTCCACTTCTGTATAGTCCTTGTCAGGGTTGTAAGCATACTAGAAAGGGGGGAAATTTGGAATTAAACTAAAGAAATAAAACACATGTAATTAATAACAGACACATGAGCATGCACAAACACATGCACATAAAAAATTAAAAAAAATTATGGCTGCATAAACATACAGCAGGAAATCAAAATTTGGGACGATTCACTGCCAGAAAAACACAATAATTCAGAAACCATATAGACTCAGAAAATTGCAAAAACTATCTTCCCAGTGGGGAGAAATTTTTAAAATACAATAGCAATTGTTGAAAGTCTGGTAACAGAATAACCATCTTCAACACTTTGTGAAGCACAATAACTCAACTTCTGAAAATCCCAAAACAGTAAGCTTATTGATAAATGCTGAATATTTTATTCTCATCCCAAGGGAAAACAAATTCCTATGTAGCCTATAGAGTAAATGAAGAGTGGCACTTCTTTATTCCCAATAAATACGCCACATACAGTAAAAATATGCCTTAAAGGAAAATATAACATCAAACTGATCAAAGAGCACTGCACTTTCAGGAAATAGACGCATGAAGTTTAACAGACACAAAGATGGAACTCAAAAAACATGATGAACCATGAGCTAAGGAGCTAGGATAAACCTTTGATGCCAAGTCATCAACTTCTTGCTGAAGATTTGAGAGTATCTTGGACTGTTCTGAAAGCTTTGACTCCAGCTCAGAAACATCAGGTCTGCAAACAAACTTGATTGAAGGAAGAAAATGTCACTACATCTGCTGATAGCAAACTACAAATCATGACATTGGAATTTAACTCAAAGTCTGAAATTGTCTTCAATTGCAGTATAGGATTGTTTTTAATTGTAATGGGACCTATGCTGGGAGTATGATCTTCATAGCTAAACAGTTCAGCTAAAAAACTATATATGCACCTTAAATTGTGACATTGCAGTAGAAGTAGGAGTGTGGTCTAATAAAGGAGGCAGGAAGCTAGTAGCAGAGCATGATCTTCATAGCTAAATGGTTCAGCTAAAGCACTATATAAGCATCTTAAATTGTGGAAATGCGATAGAAGTAGGAGTGGAGTCATTAAAGGAGGCAGGAGGCTAGTAGCATTAGTGGACTAGCAGGAAATTAATTCTATAACCCAACAGTCCATGGCATATGATAGTTCCATATTTTGGTTTAAATGGCTAGATACATGTAGTAAGAGAAGGCCCACTATCCAGTGCTAGTCTCAAGAAATATTGACTGCTATGATGGAAATATGGTACTATCAGGAAATGCGAAAAACGGATACTCTCAGGCTCAGTCACATAGGCGTGATAGCTGAGTATTTGAATCATGGCAAATACCAGCTCTCTGGCAAGGGCATTCTTGAAGCTGATCCTCAGCAACAGACAGGGCAACATATTGGCAGTTATTGGACAGTCATCAACTCAGATGAATCAAGGGCTCTGTTGATCAAAGCTCAAGAGGAAAATGTAAGTTTGACTTACATTTAAATAGTATTGCAAATAAAAGAGGAACAGGAAAAGCAGAATCAGATAGGCATGTGGATACTCATAAGGCAAAAGGGGGCTGCTTACAATGGATATAAGGATTGAATCTGCACATCAGCAAGGAACAACTTGCATTCCTCAGAGAATATTAGAGCTTGTTTCTCCGTAAAATAGCATCTATTAGTTGTATGTCCTTTTGTACCTGCTCATCGACACTGCAAAAGAATATAAAGAATTTTTTAAAAAAGAAGTAATGTTATGATACCAAACACTAAAAGCAATAATTGAAACAAAACAAAAGATATAAACATAAAGAAATGAACATTTCTTCTTTGAAAGTTAACGTAATCCGAATCAAATATTATCTCCAAACATCTGTACCTCCATTCCAGATTATCTACACAGATGCTTGCCTCCATCAGATCAACAATAAGACGAAGCATTTCAGTTCGATTTTCATAGCTTCCTTGTCCCTTTAAAACACTGCGTTATTGCTTGTACTTGGAGTACAAATGTTCAAATGTGCTAAACAAACAACAATAATCTACAACTGACATAGGATTCATCCAACCAACGTCATAACCAAAGCTCCTAACATTGCCCCAGTGAGACATTAAACAAACAACTCACGAAATAAACCTCTATACTTCTCAGTACTTTTTCCATAATGTCAAAGCCTCCTATCATAGCTAGGAAATATTTTTCTAATAATTAGAGGGGCAAAAGGTGCAAGTTTATACTGTTGGTTTAGTTCATCTCCAAACCAACCATGTCCAACCAATCTCACATTCCTTATTTAAGACACAATATGCCATAACGAAAATCAAATTTTGAAAAAGCCACGGATTTGAAGTGTCAACTGTCCAAAATATAGCTTTTCATTTATGTTCCTAAAACAACTTTCGAACATCATTAGCAACCCTTTTTTTTTCTCTCTGTCTCTCTTCACCAAACAAGATGCAAAATGCCAAATTATACTATGCCCATTAAAACGAGGACTGAACCCAGCACTTTTAGAAGAAAATGCCACTACTTTCATGTAAGTTCCATTCCCTTATTGCTTTTACTACTTTTCTTCTAGAAGCCAAAGAACCAAAAAAAAAAAAAGAAAAGGCATTCACATACAAAATTAATTACTTTTTTAATGACCAAAAATTAAAATTTCAATATTTACGAATAACAAAATGCATAATTTGTTTTACTTTCATGTAAAATCATTATATTTGAACAAGTGTTGCATTCTTTGTTTTTCTATTTTTTTTTTTTAAGCAACCTCCAAAGAAGTAAAAGTAATTCTCAAGCAGAGCCTGTAAAAATAGTAACTTAAGAGTCTGAGTTTGCTTCCTTAGATAGGTTCTGTATCAATTGTAGTAGTAATCTCCAAAAACTTAGAAATCTCAGCCAAATCTGTAAATTTCAACAATTTTCCCCAAAACCAAACAAAAAATACATCAACAAATCCCAAATCCGAAAAAAGAAGAAAAAGCAAGATAAATTGAAGAGATAATGAGCTTTACATTGTATTCAAGAAGTTTCTTCATCACGATCCATAGCATCCCCTTGTAAATTTTGTTGCGAAAACGGTGACTTATCTCCTACTAGCCTGAATTTAACTTCCCTCCCCCCCCCCCAAAAAAAAAAAAAAGAAACCCTAAAAAAAATTTTTTGGAGGGTTGAAAATGAAGTTACCGGAAAAAGAGCCAATCAAGAGAGCGTAACGTTCCATGCCGGCGAAGAGAAGAGACTGAGCTCGATCACTGGCTCGAGGATAATTCAACATCGATAATTTTCTTTGAATTTCCTCCATTTTTTTTGCTGTCATTTTCTTTTTCTGTTTCTTAAGCTGAGAAATTCAGTCGGGGCCGTCCATCACACTCTGGAAGAAATTGAAAATTGAAAGGGAAGGTTTAAATTGGGGTCCGTTTGGTAACTTGGTTAAATGAAATAGGGTTGTGATCAATCTCAAATCAACAAAGCCCAATTGCTTGCTAGTTTTAGTTTTCTAAATTTGGAAGTACCGTACTACTTAAGATGCTTTGTTAGATTTTGTAGTTGGGGCAAAGTGGAACTGAATCACTTCTCTTAAACTTCCAATTGGACCAATCCAAGTCAATACCTACAGCAGACAACATGAAGCCAGATTATACATCCATAGCTTCCATAAACTTTCAAGGCACTGTTTTTTTTTTGTAAATCTTTAATTTCAGATTTGTTTTTTATTCAATGAACCAAAACCCAATAAAACGTTCGAATATTTGTAATCCCAAAACGTTCGAATACTTGTTGCAGAATCCCTTGCAATAACAAATGCTTACTTTGAATCTCATACCATCCTTTCCTGTCACTTTCTCCAAATCCACTCATCTATATGATCCTATAAAAAGGATCCAAAACCCCAAAACTGTTACTTACCCTCCTGCTTTTCTCAACAAATACACCCGTCACAGCCTCAAAGTCTGCAACTTTAACCAAATCCATGGCTATCCTTTCGGCAAGATCCAAGCTTTAAGCTCCAAAACAACTCATTTCAGCAATATCCATGAAAACTCATCTAGGAAACCAGAATCTCATTTTCCCAAAGCAGCTGCAGCTTCTGAATCTAATCCAGAAGGAGAAGCTGAAGCTGCTGAAGTAGTGGCAAAATCAAAGGCCAAAACTTTACAGCTTGCACTTGTGTTCGGTTTCTGGTACTTTCAAAACATTGAATGCTTGGGTTTAAATTGGAAAAAAGATCTGCTTCGCTTCTTGTAGTTGTCTTGAAGTGACATAATCTTTTATGCACCTAAGAATCTGGCCGAAAGAGGTTTTCTCTTTTTTTTTTTTTTTGACAGTTTTATTATTGTCAAATCTGTATTCAATTGATAGAAGTTCTTCTTGCAGCTTAAGATTATAACATACTTACTTAAATTTGTAAGGTGCAAACTGGTTTCTAGGTTTAATTTTCAAGAAGCTCTGCATATATAATTGCTGTTACCAAGTAGCTCTAACATCTATTTTTAGTAAACATTGTCATTTCTTATTTTAACTGTTGACTGGATACTATCTAAGCGTAATGGTTCACTTACTTCTTTGTGTTGGTTTGTTTAAATACTTGCAAGGACACCATAAACTATGAGGGTTCAGTTGTCTCCCACTCTCCCCATATAGAGTGGATTATCAAAGAACTGTCCTACTGTTTGAAGTGTTGAGATTTGTACAAACTGCTTACTTGATTTATAACTCTTAAGAGATCAGCACATTTAAGGGACATATGTTTGCTCTCGCATCCTTCCATTAAGATACCATAGGAGATCGATTACCTTTCATAGTAAAATGTTATGCATTTTGTCATTTGTGTGTTGATATCAATCCCCCTTTATCACTTATTGATTCTGAGAATGCCTAAAAAAAAGTAGTTTAGGGGCTTGACACTCCAGATGTTTAGCATAAAGAAGTATTTAGAGAATAAGCAGTATCAAGCAGATGTTAAGATAACCTTGTAAAAGATTCAGAACTTCTGTATTGTTCTCTCTTTTCTCAGTGCGGAAATAACCCGAGATGTGGACATGACTTGCTGTTAGCAAAGGAGGATTTCCTAGCCAAAGGTGGTGACAAGAAGCTTAATATTGTTGGTAACTTTCTCCCTCAATTCCAACTGGTGCCTTATTATAGTGCTTGTCATAAATTATCCTTACCAGCCAGTTTTATCCTTTAATTAAATTATAATGCCCAACTTAGAAGGAACTAAGCTAACCTTGGATGGTTGTTTTAATCACTGCCCTTATCCTAAAAGCAAGGTCATCATCATTTCTAATGTAGTTGTTGGACTAAATCGGTCAGGAATGTGAAATCGTCAGCAATAAATAGTTTATCTCAGGTTTTGCGAGTTGAGATCTGCCAACTAGCAGATGGTTGGAAGCTGTTGCATGTAGCCATCGAATAGCTGAAGAATTACTTGATATATGTATGCTCTAATTCCCACAAATAATAGAATAGAAGAGTGCAAATAATTTGGTTTTTCTTGTGTTTATTGTTTCGGGATAGGTCTTATGTGCATACTGTGGTATAAAATGAAAAATGTAGCTTTTCCTTTGCGCATACTTGTCTGATGGCTTGAGAGTTGAGAGTGAATGTTTTGTTCTGATGAATAGTGTGTTCTTGGAAGCTCTTGCTCCCAATATCAATCCAAAGTCAAGTAAGAAATTGAAGGTTAGTGAATCATTTGTAGAGTATAATAATCCTAGACTCGAGTAGACTGTCCAAATTTATCGATAAGTTGGATTCTGATTATATGATTGATAGTAGATAATGTTGAGCAGAATGGTTGTTTTGTGGAAAATTTGGCAATTTCTTTAGACTATAGTAGACTATGCAACTACATGAAATGAACATGCTTACTATGCTTACAATCTTTTGGATGATGGGCATTATATTTTGGATTTTCTGGTTAAAAAACTTAAGATTTCTTGGTTTTATGATGAGAAACAGAAATAGTTGAAAGGAGAAAATGATATGATTGAGATTTTGGTATTTTAGGATTGTTATGCTGATAAATCCTGATCCCTGCCTTAGTTTGGTACATCCTTTCCCATCAATAAAAAAAAATTTCTTTTCAGAAAAAGAAAAAAAAGAAACGAACTTGAAAATAAAACTAAACATGGATATTAATCTCTCCTTTTATTTGATTAAGACGGGATAAAAACGTAAACAAATGGCGCTATAACGAATTCATGCATAAATACTGCTACTTTAACCTCTTTGCTTCCTTGAAGGTCTATTAATTCATCCAAATCCTATGATTCAGCACCTCGCTCTTCTTGTTCTTTCGCATCTTGTTCTTTTTGTGCTTTCGCTGAGCACTCGACACACAATACAATAATGCACAAGGTTACCACGCCGACAAGTCCCAAGATTATCCACGAATACTCCATGATGCCTGTGTTCACAATTGAAGATCAAAGTGTGACAGAACAAGTTAAGGTACAAATAAAAAAATACCCTTAACTATTCCAAACTTTGAGAATTCTTCAAAGGGCATACGGCTAACCCTCTATTTATAGTACTATATGGAATCTACCTTGCTAGGGCTTAAACAAAAAAAAAAAAAGTACATACATTAGGGTTGCTAACATAATGTTGTAATATTAATGTAATTATATAGTCAAACATAAATAAATGATTATGATATTGTAATTAAAACAATATCTAAGATTACAATATGTTGATATGATATTGTAATTATATCATATTCTTAGATATTATTTTAATTACAATATCACAATCTCTAATATTACATTTGACTATGTAGTTATATTAATATTACAGAATATTATCATTCTTGAGAAATAGACAATTAGACATTTATTGTATAGATTCACAAATCAAGGGTTGATTTAATTTTACAATTCACAAATTAAAGAATGTGAAAAGATAAATATTTTAAATTTGATAAAAGTGAAGAATCGAATTCAAAATTAAATCATGAAATAAAATTAGACAATTAGACATTTATTGTATAGATTCGGCCAATTCTTTTTTTAAGATATATAGATAATTATTAGACTAAATTTTAGAAAGGAAAATAGTGAGAGCCTCTTAGAACATATTGGTAATAATAATAATAATAATAATTTTATGTTTGTATCATTACTAAATAGAGATAGGACCTTGGTTTTGAAAAGATTCATGATATAAGGAAGACCACACACACACACACACACACATATATATCTCTTTTCCCCATAAATAATTAGGTGATAGATGAAGGGGATCTAATTTAATATTTCAAGTCATGATCATGACAACAATTGCGATTTTATTATGTATCTCTTAATTTATGATTTTTATATTGTAACACTTTAAATCCAAAATTTAGGATATAATAAAGTTATGAACTCATGAGATGAAACTCATAATTTTGTAAAATTATAAATTTCTCTTTAAACTAAAAATCAAAATCTCAAAGAAGTCCTTAAAATTACAATTTGCGAAAATTAAAACCTCATTTCTCCAAATTAAAACTTTACAAAATGTCAATTCTCAAAAATACAAATAATCCAAATCCAACTAAGATGTATACATATTACTAACTCCTAAAGTGCAAATATCAAAATCTAAAATCCCAAAATTTCAGAGGCCCTCTTGCCTGCAGTTCCTTTTTTTCATTTAGGGTTAGAGAATAAGATGTATGTATATATTAGAGTAATTTGGGTAATTGCACCTTGACCCCTTTAAAATTACTTTGTGCAGTTTAGTCACTCTTGAAATATTATCAAATAAATAAACTTGTTCAATTTAATCCCTCTTGTAAAGTTATCAAATAATAAACCAAAATAAAACACTCTTAAATAATACTTTGTAATATAATTAAATAAGATAATAAAATTTTTGGGACGGATATTGCATAAAAAAGGAAAAAATTGCAGTGCGTAGTATTGCAGACCAATGTATGCAGCAGATTTATTTATTGCTTTCTAATCGAATAAAGGATTGTATCTATCATAAAACTAGAATAAAAACATTTGCTATCTTTTTTCTTGGTCTGTTTCGTCCAAATCCTATGGTTCAACAGCTGATTTTGCTACTTATGGGTTTGTTTGGGAGCTTGTGGTTTTCCCCCTTTTTTGGTTTTCTTCGCGCCATGACGTACACAGAGCCAATATAAGAAGAAGCAGAACCACCAATGTGAAAGCCGTCAACACCACTGTCAGTCTCTCTGTTTTCAAAAATTTGAGAATAAGCGTATAAAAGAGAAGAAATTATGCAAAAAACACAGGGAAGAAAGAAAGAAAAGCCTATAATAATCGACAATGCCATGCCAATCATTAAGTAAATTATAGAACGTATATTTTCATGAAAACAAAAAATTTTCATGCATGCATGCTGCCAGCTAAAGCTACAATGGACAATGCCATGCCAATCAAGAATTTAATCAACTATAAATTATCATAATATATACATATAAATCTCGAAGATAATCGATGCTAAAAGAGAGATTGTTAGATACCCATGCTAGCTAGCTAGAAAGAATAAACTCCAAATCCAAAGCCAAGCTTGAAAATTATTCTCCAAAAAAATGTCTTAACTGTTGGTAGTGGCTGCTTTCAACCCTGTATTTATAGTAGCTTATTGAACCTTATTTGAAAAGAGTGTAGATAGTCAAAAGATAGAAAAATCAGGGCATATCTTTAGAATTTGACCCAATTTCTTAAGGAAATTATATACATGACGAAAATTCACTATTAATGATTGCTATAAATAAATAAACAAATCGCACATAATTAGACGAAATTCTAAAAAGGAAAATAGAAATAGGAGCTTTCTTGAGATAATTATTATTCTTGAGATAATTAACATAATATCAAAAAAAGAAAATATGTATCTTTGTTCCGTTTATGATTATTTATAAAGGAAATATAGTACGTAGCACAATGCAAAAAAAAAAAATAAAGAAAAAAGAATGCAAGGATGAATCTACCGATTTGTTGAATCCGATTTGTTATGGTGTTTAAGATTATTTGATCGGTCTGTATGATGTCTGGTCTTTAAGGTTTGAGATTTTTGTTTGATTTTGGATGTGATTTGTAAGATGTGTATGCCCTTTAAAATTATGTGTTCGTGTAATTGAACTATAGTTGCAGTTCTTTGTTATTGGTTTAGCACTTGTCACTAGCTGTTTTTCCATTAATTCGGTTTATTTAATAAAATGAAATTGGCTGAGAAAGAAAATACTTATGGAGTTACAAGAGGAGATGATGAAAACTAATCTGTTTTTTCCCCTTTACAGTGCAAAACTGTAAAGTAAAACAAATTTACAACGCCAATCAATTAAACCAGATGCTAATAAAAATTTTTGAGTGATTTTATTCTTTTTTCATGGTAATAATTTCCACTACAAAAAGAAAATAGAAAACTTTATAATATATCATGAAGTTAGGAACATCATCACCATGTCTGTCTCCAACCGAACACAATGAATCAAGTCTTTCCTCCCTAAAGAAAAAAAGGAAGCAAATAACAATATAGGATTAGGCGGATGACTGCGGAGCTGCTGACAGTTGCTTTCTTAGTCTATAGCCACGAACCAATGACTGGACGATGCTTATGAAACACACGATCCCAATAGCTCCCAACACAATCCCCAATATCATTGTTTGATTCATTAGCTCTATCTGCCGGGTACTCTACAATTGAAAGTGAAAGAATGTGGAAGATTAAGTTGGAAAATATTTTCAAACAAAAAGCCTGAATCAGGTGTATTTATCGATTTTTTTTATTAAATTCCATGCATGTTTAGGGAAAATTTTTTGTCTGCTAAAAGAGATTGCATGTGCATATCATGTATGCATCTCCATATAATTAATGAAAAAAATTCTGCTCCATTATTAGTAATCGATCATGATTTTTTTTTTTTCTGATCATATTCAAACTTTAATTTTCTATTATGAAGACGAAGTGCATGAATGTGAATAGATAACAACCAACTTAATTAAACCTCAAAACTCGATCTCCCAAGTCCCAACCCTATAATTTTCCATTTTTTTTCTTTTCTTTGCTAAGAGTACACTATCTATAAATGTTAAACATATAGCTGTTATCAGAAACAATCAATTTATTTATCTTAAGGGTAAGTTAAGGGCAATTATAGCTAGTATAATCAACTAGAAACAAGTTCTGGCAAGAGAGAAATTTTAACTCTACAAGAAATTACCTTCAAATTGAAAGACGATATTAAGCTCAAGATTTCTCCAAATTTGGGGCAATCGATCAAGCTGCAACCAGTAGCTCCTTTGCTTGCCTCCACTGTTTATTTATAGTAGTTTATTATTTAACCCTTAAATTATTTAAAGAAACTTCATTGCCAAGAAATAGATAAAACCCTAACTATAGGATTTCAAAAATTATCACATGTACGTAAGAGTGAGAATTGAATCCCTAATGTGTTGGTCCCAATTATTCAAAAAATTACTGTGAAACTTAAAATTTATTCATAATAACTCACTCTTATTTTATTTGATTTGCTCGTATTTGTAAAGGTAGATATATATTTTACAACGTCAAAAGTTGTGTGATATGTCAATATAGTATTGGATTTTTAATTTTAATGATCAAAATTTAATTCTAACAATCTCAAAAATAAAAAGAAAATATGTGTATTTCACAACTAGTCAAATTAACGTGTCTTTGTGTTGTTATTTTTGTTAGTTTGCTCAAATGAAATTTGTTGTATTTGTCTTTGTGAGGTAAGATTTTTCATTACAAGATAATAAGTTTTAAGTGGCTTTTTTTTTTTTAATATTTAGCGACGTTTACAAAAGTTGTTAAGTGATTCACGGTGTAGACACTCAATTGGGTCCAGGCCCATATCAATTGGGCCTGGCCCAAAAGGGTAAGCCCAATTCAATTTCTATCTGGTATTATTTTTATTATTTTTTTTATTTCTTTTGTATTTTATGTATTTTATTATTTATTATTATTATTATTGTGTATTAATATATATATTTTTTTTCTGTTAATATTTATATGTATTTTATTTATATAGTTATATTTGTTATTATTATGTTATCATTATTGTCGTAACGTCTAGATCCGGGGATCTATCGCTAGATATTGACTTTTAGGGAATCGCCACCAATCTTTTTTATCTAGGTGCGATTGGCCACCTAAAGAATCTGTCATTTCAGGGGACACCTAAGCTTAAGGGTCCCTAAAAGAATAGGTTCAGGTCTGCTAACCAGAACAGGGTTCGGGAATTCGGTTACGTGTGAGGAAGGTTATAGCACCCTCACAACGTCCATCAAAAGATGGTACCAGCTTAAATTTATGTTATCCAAAAGCCTTAAAATTTTACCAAGTAATTAATTATTGGAAATTTTTCTCAATTGACTGTAATACTTTTAGCAGAAAATTGAGAAAATTCCCTCACCTCAAGAGTATGCAAGAAAAAACTATTGTTTCACTTGCAGAGGCTCCGTCGTCGGATTAGTTAAAGAAAAATCAAAATAAAAAATCAAAATAGAAATCAGAATAGAAAGGAAGGGAAGAATGATCGTTTTTGTGTAGGAAAAATTGATACTTTCAACTTTTCCCCAAAATATTTTTTTGGAAATTTATTTCTAAGGAAAATTGATACTTTTAACTTTTTCCTAAAAATATTTTTTGGAAATTTATTCTTAAGGAAAATTGATACTTTCAACTTTTCCCCAAAAATATTTTTTTGAAATTTATTTCTGAGGAAAATTGATACTTTCAATTTTTCCCCAAAAATATTTTTTGAAAATTTATTTCTAAGGAAAATTGATACTTTCAACTTTTCCCCAAAAATATTTTTTGAAAATTTATTTCTAAGGAAAATTGATACTTTCAACTTTTCCTCAAAAATATTTTTTTTGAAACTTTGATTTCCAAGAAAAATTGATACTTTCAACTTTTCCTCAAAAATCTCTTTTTTTGAAAATTTATTTTTAAGGAAAATTGATACTTTCAATTTTTTTCCCAAAAATATTTTTTGGAAATTTATTTCTAAGGAAAATTGATACTTTCAACTTTTCTTCAAAAATATTTTTTTTTTGAAACTTTGATCTTAAGGAAAATTGGTACTTTCAACTTTTCCTCAAAAATCTCTTTTTTGAAAATGTATTTCTAAGGAAAATTGATACTTTCAACTTTTCTCTAAAAATATTTTTTTTGGAAAATTTGATTTTTATTTGAAAAAAATAGAATAATAAAAAATATAAATAAAAAATAAAAAATAAAGAAAAGTAAAACAAAAATAAAAATAAAACTAAGATAAAAAGAATATTAAATAAACCAAATATAATAAATAAAAAAAATAAATAAACAAATAAACAAATAAAAAACATTCAAAGAAAAAAATAAATAAAAAAACCTGGAGCGGCTCGGATCGCGGCTCGGCTCAGGCTCAAGGAAGAGAAAGCGGCTCGGGGGGAGCGGCTTGGCGGCTCGGCTAGGAGGGGCAGGCACGCGTGGGTCAGAATCGGGTAGACGCTCGGGTCGGGTCGAGTTTCGGCAAAACGCGCGGATCCTCTGATTAACTTAAAGCCAAAACGACGTCGTTTTGGGAGGGTATAAAAGGCAATCCCCTTCATTTTTTGGCAGAACGCTCTTTCCCTCTCTCTCTCTTCTTCCCTTTTCCTCTCCCTTCTCTCTAAAAGTCGAAGAACACTGGTGCCGGATTCTGAAAATTTCGCCGGAATCTGGAAATTTCGTCGGAAGTTGGCCGGAATATCATCGATTTTTGGGATTCTTCGTCGAAAATTGGGCAGGTCACCGGAAACTTCAATTTTCGCTGGAATTATTGCCGGAAAATTCAAATTTCACCGGAATTTTTGTCGGAATCTGGAAATTTCCCAGAAATTTCCAGAAAAATTTTTCGCCAAAAATTTTTAAAAATTTTTTCTCACTCCCAGAACACTCCTAAACTTTTCCTAGCTTCCTATACGCCTCTTTTTCTCTCAAATCAATAGCTTTGCTTACTGTTTTCTGTCTGTTCTTCATCTGTTCCAAAGGGTCCCTTTTATAGGGATTGATCAGGAGTTCCTGATCAATCCCAATTCCTCCTTAGACGGGAATTCAATCTTTGAATCTAACTGGACTCTTCTGATTGAATTCCCATTGCCAGTGGGATTCTTCAACTTCAATCTCAGCCCTCCAAAAATCAAAATAAAAAAAACTAGATAATTAGAAAAGATAAATAAAAAATTATTATAGGATAAATAAAAAAAATAATATCAGATATATAATTAGATAAATAAAAATACAAAAATAAATAAAATAAAAGATAAAAAATAAAAATATATATATATTACTAATAATACATAAATAATAAAATACATAGGATATACATAAAATATAAAATAAAATAAAAATAAAAATAAAAATGACAAAGATAAAATTGAACCTACCCATTTAGACCAAGCCCAATTGATCTGGGCCTGGATCAAATTGGGTGTCTACAGCTGCCCCTCTTTGCACATTTTCTGTGAAACAGAAATTGCGCAAAGACGTAGATACCCAATCAAGACTCAACTCAACATTGTCTTTCTTTTTTGATTTTTTGTTTTTTTTTTGGTGTTTTTTTTGTTTTTTTTGTTTTTTTTTTTACCAAAGCTCCTCTAAATAGAGACTCAACGACTTTGAGATACATAAATTGCTCCTCTAAACAGAGGTACCACGACTTTGAAAAGTAAATTACTCCTCTAAACAGAGGCACCACGACTTTGGAAAAGTAAATTGCTCCTCTAAACAGAGGCACCACGACTTTGGAAAGTAAATTGCTCCTCTAAACAGAGGTACCACGACTTTGGAAAAGTAAATTGCTCCTCTAAACAGAGGTACCACGACTTTGGAAAGTAAATTGCTCCTCTAAACAGAGGCAACGAACTTGAAAAGTAAATTGCTCCTCTAAACAGAGGCAACGAACTTGAAAAGTAAATTGCTCCTCTAAACAGAGGTACCACGACTTTGGAAAGTAAATTACTCCTCTAAACAGAGGCAACGAACTTGAAAAGTAAATTGCTCCTCTAAACAGAGGCAACGAACTTGGAAAGTAAATTGCTCCTAGACAATCATGTCCGAAGGAGTTGAAAGTTGTGTTTGAGGGAATTTCAGGAGATCATGCCCAAAGGTCTTATAAATCAACCCTGATACCAAAAGACATCCTATTTCAAGGATTAGGAACTTACCTGACAAGTTGCTTCTCCATCTTGCAAAATATCTTCATATTTGTCTTCTCCATATGGGATGTTGACACCTCTGCTTCTTGAATTTATACACTATACTTTCCTGAAAGTAATGTATGCTATGCAATGTGCATGATTTTCAATGCATGCTATGCAAATGTTGGCCAATTAATTCCTGTTCAATGTATGGTATTCAAGTTTCTCAAGCTCTTTTTTCTTTCTTGGGTGTCAAGCCCTTTGATTCCTCAAGGATCCAATTGCACTGCTCTTCTAAGATCGAACCAGTGTGGCTCTCAATTGTCCTTTCCACTCACATTCTTTCCTTGTTCAGTTTCTCAATACTTTGGAATAAGCTTCATCAATCGATCATCCCTTGACCATCATTCAATGAATTTCTCAGCACTAACAAATTTCAAAACAAATTTCATCCACCATCACTGGGTCCTTGTCTCAGCATCAACCATTCCAAAACAAACTCTGTCCACTGATTGTTCCCACCATTCGACCAATTCATCCTTGTACTCATCACTTGGTTGTATCACTTTTCAAGATTTACCCCATCATATTCTCTATTTGGTCACATCATACATCCTTCTAAATCATCTCTTTTAGGTTTCTACCATTTCTTCATCATCTTAGATTTCTTTTCAAATGAATGTAAGATTCTTTTAAACACATATTCATTCATTCATTATCATTTCAATTCTTGACAAATATAATGCAATCAAGCATTTTCTCAATTCACTCTAGGGGTGAAACAATAAGAGAACAGAAGGTGAATTATGGTAAAGATAATCAATGGAGATCTATTTTGGTAGAAAATAAATGGGAAAGGAAATAAATTGGATGTCATTGAGGTGAATGGTATGTCCAAATGATGAATATTCAGACAATTCTCAACATTAATCTAGGATTCTTTTTCAAAAACTCATTCCATTTACTGTTGCAGTCATCTTGAGCTTAACGAACTCTGCCCCAGTCTTTGAGGGATCTTCAGATGTTTTTGATCTTTCATTCATGTGAGCCATTTGACCTGGATCTTTTTTTTTTGGTACCAAAATCACCCTTTCAGGTTTTCAATTTGAATCTCTTTTTTATTTTCTTATTTTTTCTTTTTTCTTTTTTTTTGTTTTTTCTTTTATTTTTTTCTTTTTTTTTCATCATCTTTTTTCATTTTTCATCCATTGTTGATATCTTTCATACATCAAACTTTAGAGCATGATTCCATTGCTTCCTCATGAGCATACATTCGCTCAACATATGATCATTCAAAATGAGTATTCACACTTGATCTAAATGGACTTTTCAAGGTTGTAATGTAGGCCAAGGTGAAGGGTCATAAAAAAATGGATATAATAGGCTCAAAACATGTGTTAAAAAGGTTCAAAACCAAAGGATCATTTGATGTAACTTGGCATTTTGCCCCACATCGTTTCACTACTTTTTTTTTCTCACACAAAAGATTCTCATTACTTTGCCCCAAGTCATGTGTGGCTTTTATTTTTCTTTTACTTTTCTTTCTCTTTCCATTTTTGAGACCTTTTGTGGTGTTTTTTTTTTTTTTTTCAAAATTTACCCTCTAGTGTAGAGGGTGATCCTTGGTTAGGGTTCTTAAAAAAAAATGATAAGCTCAAAGGGGTAACAATAAATGGTTTTTCAAATGGTAAAAGAAAGATGGCCATTTTTCATCTCAATTGTGAATACTTTTCTTGAACATCATCTATTGAACAAAGCTCATGAACTTGTATAAAAGATTGCACACCTTCAAGACATATCTATTTCACCTTCAGTAACAGCTTACTTTTTGCTCAAATCATCTCCTCACATTGACGTGGATGAGTTCTCAAAATTAAATCCCAGAATTATTATTATCATTGTCTAAATATTCATCATCTGAAATTTAAGAATGGGAATGTGAAGTTATGGAAGGTAACAGGGCATGGAATAATGGTCAAGTGAAAGAGAAAAATGTAATGAAATGCATTGACTTGCCTTTATTAAAATGATAACAAGTGAAGTCATATTGCAAAAAAGAAATCCTAACATTACTTGAAAATAAATCTTAAAATGATAAAAAAAACTTCAACCAGCCTTATCTCCATTCTAAGAAATTATCCCCCTATATGATCAAGTGAAGAATCTCTATTGACATCTTGCCCCTCAATTCATTGTGACTCTTCGGACCCTTTCTGTTCTTGACTTTCACTCAGAGTGCTAACATTAGATGTTGTTACTTTTCCTTGATCAAAACTTACCATTCCATCATTGATCAACCATTGCACCTTATACTTTAAAGCAATGCAATTTTTAGTAGAATGGCCAGTAATTCCATAGTGGTAGTCGCAGTGGGCTGTAGAATTATACCACATTGGATAGGGTGGTTTAAGCGGTTCCACATGGCTGGGGGCAATCAAATGGCTATTATAGAGTTCTCGATATAACTCTGTATAAGTCATAGGAATTGGGTCAAATACAGGTTTTTCTCGAGTAGTCCGTTGTTCTCGTGAGCCACTTGCTGGGTTAATAGGGCGAATTTGGGTTCTTGTAGGAGCTTGAATGTTGAGGCGGTAAGTGGATGAATAAGATGGTTGTGGAGCTAGCTGGTATGGGTAGGATGAGGCATTATTCACAGCAGGGTAGTATGGAGAGTAACCTTGAGATGGATAGGGTTGATAACCCCTGAATTGTTGTCTATCGAAACTCACAGCTTGAGCTTCAACTTTTTTCTTTTTGGATGTCTTCTTGGTTTCTCCTCCTTTCAACTTACCATTTTTTATGGCACTTTCAATAATTTCTCCAGAGATCACCATGTCAGCAAAATTCTTTGTTGCATTCCCTATCATCTTTTTATAATAGGGAGGCTTTAAAGTGCTAACAAACAGCACTGTGATCTCTTTTTCTGTCAGTGAAGGTTGTACCTGTGAAGCTATATCCCTCCATCTCTGGGCATACTCTTTAAAAGACTCGTCTGACTTTTTCTTCAGATTCTGCAAAGACAAACGATCAGGAGCCAAATCGATAATGTGTCGATATTGACTGATGAAGTCATGAGCCATATCGCTCCAAGAGCGAATGTGGGTCCTATCCAACTGAACATACCACCTGGCAGCAGAACCAGTAAGGCTATCCTGGAAGACATGCATCAAGAGTTTTTCATCATGTGCATGAGCTACCATCTTTCTGCAATACATGGTGATGTGGGTTTTGGGGCACTTTGTACCGTCATATTTTTTAAACTTCGGTACTTTAAACTTATGAGGGATAACCACATCAGGAACTAGGCAGAGTCCAGCAGCATCAACTGACCCATAACAGCTAAATCCTTCCACAGCCCGTAACCTCTACTCTAGCATGCTAATTTTAGAGCTTTCCTCAGCTTCCACCCTTATCTTTTCCTTCTCCTTCTCTTCTAGATCAGGAATTGGTTCTGCTACCTTTTCAGTTAAGACAGGATTTATATAGCTATTATACTGCCCTGGGTTAAAAGCTGATGGCATTCCAGGATATGTTGGATATGTAAAATGTTGTGGTGGGACCTCTTGGGCAGACTGGGCTTGAGGTGGGCCAAAACCTAGAGGGTACAAAGGGTCAGCCATTTCTTGTTGGCTTGTACTTCCTTCAACTCTTTTTCCTTTATTCATATTATTGAGGGCCTCCAGAATCTTGCTTAGTTCACTTTCAATTTTCTCTTGAGCTTTTTCTAGCTTTTCAAATCTATGAGAACTTTCTTTTTCCATTTGCCTTGCTCTGGATCTTATGTTGTATGGATGAGCAGGGTTTTCAGTAGATGGAGCTATCCTCGGACCTTGAGTACCATACTTATGATTAGAAATGTTATGCTATGCCTTATGTATGATGCTTTGATACACAAATGAAATGTACGTTTTTTGAATGAAATCTAGTATGAAATGAATGCAAATGATTGTGTTGAAACATGATCATGAAAAGAATACAGATGCATACAATCAGACAAACAACATAGTTAGTTCCGTGGATGAAACGTAAATGATGTTGATGCATAATGTTACATATGATAAAAATAATACACAAAGTTAAGCAATCAAAATGATTAGATAAACATCATTTTTGTGTCCTAATTTCAGGGTATATCTATCATTGGGTAGAAAGGGCTCTATCTTAGGTGTAGGCACTCTTAAGGTTCACTACATGCGGTTTTAAGGTCAGAGTCTAAAGGTCCTCAAATTGTTCCTTACATCTTTGTCCATCACAGACTAGTAAGGCACCATAATCCTCACCCATTATAGGCTACAAGCGGAAAAGGTTCAATTTGAGTGGGAGTATTTCGCTACCCACTGCGGAGGTATTAGACCTCACGAAAGCAATAGGTACTTTACTCCCTCCTAGAGGGATGGAGCTCGGGTGTAGAGCTTATGTTATACACATATACATGAATGACATAATTAACAAAGTAAATAAAACATGAATGAATAACAACACATATATACAACAAGGTTCAATTTCATTTGGCTTTCGGATAACACAAATTATTTGCTGGCTTGACTCTCAAGGTCCCCAGTGGAGTCGTCAAGCTGTCGTAACGTTTAGATCCGGGGATCTATCGCTAGACATTGACTTTTAGGGAGTCGCCACCAATCTTTTTTATCTAGGTGCGATTGGCCACCTAAAGAATCTGTCCTTTCAGGGGACACCTAAGCTTAAGGGTCCCTAAAAAAATAGGTTCAGGTCTGCTAACCAGAACAGGGTTCGAGAATTCGGTTATGTGTGAGGAAGGTTATAGCACCCTCACAACGCCCATCAAAAGATGGTACCAACTTAAATTTATGTTATCCAAAAGCCTTAAAATTTTACCAAGTAATTAATTATTGGAAATTTTTCTCAATTGACTGTAATACTTTTAGCAGAAAATTGAGAAAATTCCCTCACCTCAAGAGTATGCAAGAAAAAACTACTGTTTCACTTGCAGAGGCTCCGTCGTCGGATTAGTTAAAGAAAAATCAAAATAAAAAATCAAAATAGAAATTAGAATAGAAAGGAAGGGAAGAATGATCATTTTTGTGTAGGGAAAATTGATACTTTCAACTTTTCCCCAAAATATTTTTTTGGAAATTTATTTCTAAGGAAAATTGATAATTTCAACTTTTTCCTAAAAATATATTTTGGAAATTTATTCTTAAGGAAAATTGATACTTTCAACTTTTCCCCAAAAATATTTTTTGAAAATTTATTTCTGAGGAAAATTGATACTTTCAATTTTTTCCCAAAAATATTTTTTGAAAATTTATTTCTAAGGAAAATTGATACTTTCAACTTTTCCTCAAAAATATTTTTTTTGAAACTTTGATTTCCAAGGAAAATTGATACTTTCAACTTTTCCTCAAAAATCTCTTTTTTTGAAAATTTATTTTTAAGGAAAATTGATACTTTCAACTTTTTCCCAAAAATATTTTTTGGAAATTTATTTCTAAGGAAAATTGATACTTTCAACTTTTCCTCAAAAATATTTTTTTTTTGAAACTTTGATCTTAAGGAAAATTGGTACTTTCAACTTTTCCTCAAAAATCTCTTTTTTGAAAATGTATTTCTAAGGAAAATTGATACTTTCAACTTTTCCCTAAAAATATTTTTTTTGGAAAATTTGATTTTTATTTGAAGAAAATAGAATAATAAAAAATATAAATAAATAATAAAAAATAAAGAAAAGTAAAACAAAAATAAAAATAAAACTAAGATAAAAAGAATATTAAATAAACCAAATATAATAAATAAAAAAATAAAAAAACAAATAAACAAATAAAAAACATTCAAAGAAAAAAATAAATAAAAAAATCTGGAGCGACTCAGATCGCGGCTCGGCTCGGCTCAGGCTCAAGGAAGAGAAAGCGGCTCGGGGGGAGCGGCTTGGCGGCTTGGCGCGGCTCGGCTCGGCTCGGAGGGGCAGGCACGCGCGGGTCAGAATCGGGTCGACGCTCGGGTCGGGTCGGGTTTCGGCAAAACGCGCGAATCCTCTGATTAACTTAAAGCCAAAACGACGTCGTTTTGGGAGGGTATAAAAGGCAATTCCCTTCATTTTTTGGCAGAACGCTCCTCCCCTCTCTCTCTCTTCTTCCCTTTTCCTCTCCTTTCTCTCTAAAAGCCGAAGAACACCGGTGCCAGATTCTGGAAAATTTCGTCGGAATCTAGAAATTTCGTCGGAAGTTGGCCGGAATATCACCGATTTTTGGGATTCTTCACCGTAAACTGGGCAGGTCACCGAAAACTTCAATTTTTGCTGGAATTGTTGTCGGAAAATTCAAATTTCACCGAAATTTTTGCCGAAATCTGGAAATTTCCCAAAAATTTCCAGAAAAATTTTTCGCCAAAAATTTTTAGAAATTTTTTTCTCACTTCCAGAACACTCCTAAACTTTTCCTAGCTTCCTATACACCTCCTTTTCTCTCAAATCAATAGCTTTGCTTATTGTTTTCTGTCTGTTCTTCATCTGTTCCAAAGGGTCCCTTTTATAGGGATTGATCAAGAGTTCCTGATCAATCACAATTCCTCCTTGGACGGGAATTCAATCTTTGAATCTAACTGGACTCTTCTGATTGAATTCCCATTGCCAGTGGGATTCTTCAACTTCAATCTCAGCCCTCCAAAAATCAAAATAAAAAAAACTAGATAATTAGAAAAGATAAATCAAAAATTATTATAGGATAAATAAAAAAAATAATATCAGATATATAATTAGATAAATAAAAATACAAAAATAAATAAAATAAAAGATAAAAAATAAAAATATATATTACTAATAATACATAAATAATAAAATACGTAGGATATACATAAAATATAAAATAAAAATAAAAATAAAAATGACAAAGATAAAATTGAACCTACCCATTTGGACCAAGCCCAATTGATCTAGGCCTGGACCAAATTGGGTGTCTACAATTATTATTATATTATTATTATTATTATCATTTTTTTCAAGTAAATATTTTTGGATTTATCTTATTTTATATTTTAATTATCTGTTAATTTTATTTTATTCATCCATCTGATTTTGTTTGATTATCTGATAGTATTATTATTATTTTTTTCTTTTTTGATGGTTAAGATTAAATGTTGAAGAATCCTACTAGGAGTGGGGATTCAATCAAAAGAGTTCAATTGGATTCAAAGATTGAATTCCCGTCCAAAGAGGAATTGGGATTGATCAGGAACTCCTGATCAACCCCTATAAAAGCCACCCTTCTGGAACAGATGAAGAACACAAAGAAAACAGTGAGCAAAGCTACTGAATTTGAGAGAAAATAGGTGTATAGAAGAGTTTTCGAAGGCTAAAGAAGGTTGAGAAGAGTTAGGATAGCTGTAGGGATCGAAAATAATTTTTTAGAAATTTTTGATGAAAATTCTGGCGAAGTTTGAATTTTCCGACAAAATTTCGGCCAACATTGAAGTTTTCGCGCGACCAACCAAGTTTCCGACGAAGAATCCCAGAAACCGTTGATCTTTCGGCCAACTTCCGATGAAATTTCCAGATTTCGGTGACTTTTTCCAGAATCCGACGAAATTCCACCGGTGTTCTTCAATTTTTAGAGAGAAGGGAGAGGAAAAAGGAAGAAGAGAGAGAGAGAGGAGAAGGGTTCTGTCGAAAAACAGAGGGAAATACCTTTTATACCCGCTTAAAACGATGTCGTTTTGGCCTTAAGTAACCAGAGGATCCACGCGTCGAAACCCGACCCGAGCATCGACCCGCTTCTGACTCGCGCGTGCCTGCCCCCCTCCGAGCCAAGCCGAGCCGAGCCGAGCTTCCCAAGCCGCCCCTCGAGCCGTTTTCTCTTCCTTGAGTCGAGCCGATAGCCGAGCCGCTCCAGGTTTTTTTTTTTAATTAATTAATTAATTTATTTATTTATTAGATTAGGTTTATTTAATATTCTTTTTATCTTTATTTTATTTTTATTTTTGTTTTACTTTTTTTTTATTTTTATTTTTATTTATCTTTTTTTATTATTCTATTTTCTTTAAATAAAAATAAAAAATTCCAAAAAAAAATATTTTTAGGGAAAAGTTGAAAGTATCAACTTTCCTTAAAAATAAATTTCAAAAAGGGTTTTTGAGGAAAAGTTGAAAGTATCAATTTTTCTTGGAAATCAAAGTTTCAAAAAAAAAAATTTTTTGAGGAAAAGTTGAAAGTATCAATTTTTCTTAAAAATAAATTCTCAAAAAAAAAAAAGATTTTTTAGGAAAAGTTGAAAGTATCAATTTTCCTAATCAAAGTTTCAAAAAAAATATATTTTTAGGGAAAAGTTGAAAGTATCAATTTTCCTTAAAAATAAATTTTCAAAAAAAAAGATTTTTGAGGAAAAGTTGAAAGTATCAATTTTCCTAATCAAAGTTTCAAAAAATATATATTTTTAGGGAAAAGTTGAAAGTATCAATTTTCCTTAAAAATAAATTTTCAAAAAAAAAGATTTTTGAGGAAAAGTTGAAAGTATTAATTTTCCTTGAAAATCAAAATTTCCAAAAAAATATTTTTAGGGAAAAGTTGAAAGTATCAATTTTCCTTAAAAATAAAATCTCAAAAAAAAGGATTTTTGGGGAAAAGTTGAAAGTATCAATTTTCCTTGAAAATCAAAATTTCCAAAAAAATATTTTTAGGGAAAAGTTGAAAGTATCAATTTTCCTTAAATGTAAATTTTCAAAAAAAATTATTTTTGGGGAAAAGTTGAAAGTATCAATTTTTCCTACACAAGAACAATCATCCTCTCATTCCTTTCTATTTTGATTTTGATTTTGATTTTGATTTTTCTTTAATTAATCTGACGACGGAGCCTCTGCAAGTGAAACAGTAGTTTTTATTGCATACTCTTGAGGTGAGGAAATTTTCTCAATTTTTTGCTAAAAGTATTAGAGTCAATTGAGAAAATTTTCTAATAATTAATTACTTGGTAAAATTTTAAGGCTTTTGGATAACACAAATTTAAGCTGGTACCATCTTTTGATGGGCGTTGTGAGGGTGCTATAACCTTCCTCACACGTAACCGAACTCTCGAACTCTGTTCTGGTTAGCAGACCCGAACCTATTTTTTAGGGACCTTTAAATTTAGGTGTTCCCTGAAAGGACAGATTCCTTAGGTGGCCAATCGCACCTAGATAAAAATGATTGATGGCGACTCCCTTAAGTCAATGTCTAGCAATAAATCCCCGGATCTAGACGTTATGACAGCTTGGCGACTCCACTGGGGACCTTGAGAGTCAGGCCAGCAAATAATTTGTGTTATCCAAAAGCCAAATGAAATTGAACCTTGTTGTGTATATGTGTTGTTATTCATTCATGTTTTATTTACTTTGTTAATTATGTCATTCATGTGCATGTGCATAACATGAGCTCTACACCCGAGCTCCATCCCTCTAGGATGGAGTAAAGTACCTATTGCTTTCGTGAGGTCTAATGCCTCCGCAGTGGCTAGCGAAATACTCTCACTCAAATTGAACCTTTTCCGCTTGTAGCCTGTAATGGGTGAGGATTAGGGTGCCTTACTAGTCTGTAATGGACAGGGATGTAAGGAGCAATTTGAGAACCTTTAGACTCTGACCTTAAAATCGCATGTAGTGAACTTTAAGA
Source organism: Durio zibethinus (assembly GCF_002303985.1). The sequence continues at coordinate 8,344,297 of NW_019168004.1, forward strand.
GTGCCTACACCTAGGATAGAGCTCTTTCTACCCAATGATAGATATACCCTAAAATTAGGACACAAAAATGGTGTTTATCTAATCATTTTAATTGCTTAACTTTGTGTATTATTTTTATCATATGTAACATTATGCATCAGCATCACTTACGTTTCATCCATGGAACTAACTATGTTGTTTGTCTGATTGTATGCATCTGTATTCTTTTCATGATCATGTTTCAACACAATCATTTGCATTCATTTCATACTAGATTTCATTCAAAAAATGTACATTTCATTTGTGTATCAAAGCATCATACATAAGGCACAGCATAACATTTCTAATCATAAGTATGGTACCCAAGGTCCAGGATAGCTCCATCTAGCGAAAACTCTGCCCATCGATTCCACACAAGATTCAGAGCAAGGCAAATGGAGCAGGAAAACTCCCAAAGATTTGAAAAGATAGAAAAAGCCCAGGAGAAGATTGAAAGTGAGCTAAGCAAGATTCTGGAAGCTCTTAATAACATGAATAAAGAAAAAGGAGTTGAAGGAAGTACAAGCCAGCAAGAAGTGGCTGACCCTTTGTACCCTTCAAGTTTTGGCCCACCTCAAGCCCAGTCTGCCCAAAAAGTCCCGCCACAACACTACGCATATCCAACATATCCTGGAATGCCATCGACTTTCAACCCAGGGCAGTATAACAGCTATATAAATCCTGTCTTCACTGAAAAGGCAGCAGAACCAATTCCTGATCTAGATGATTTAAAAGAAAAGGAAAAGGAAAAGATAAGGGTGGAAGCTAAGGAAAGTTTCAAGATTAGCATGCTAGAGCAAAGGCTAAGGGCTGTGGAAGGATTTAGCTTCTATGGGTCAGTTGATGCTGCTGGGCTCTACCTAGTTCCTGATGTGGTTATCCCCCATAAGTTCAAGGTACCAAAATTTGAAAAATATGATGGTACAAAGTGCCCCAAAACCCACATCACAATGTATTGTAGGAAGATGGCAGCTCATGCACAGGATGAAAAACTCTTGATGCATGTTTTCCAAGACAATCTTACTGGCTCTGCGATCAGATGGTATGTTCAATTGGACAGGACTCGCATTCGCTCTTGCAGCGATATGGCACATGACTTTATCAGTCAATATCGACATATCATCCATTTGGCCCCAGATTGTTTGTCTTTGCAGAATCTGGAAAAAAAGGCAAACGAATCTTTTAAAGAGTATGCCCAGAGGTGGAGAGATATTGCTTCTCAGGTACAGCCTCCTCTGATCGAGAAAGAAACTACAGTGCTATTTGTTAGCACTTTAAAACCTCCATATTATGAAAAGATGATAGGAAATGCAACAAAGAATTTTATCGATATGGTAATCTCGAGAGAAATCATTGAAAGCGCTATCAAGAATGGCAAGCTAGAAGGAAACGAAGCATCTAGCAAAAGAGTCCCGAAGAAAAAAGAAATTGAAGCTCAGGCTGTGAGCTTTGATAGACATCAACCTAGAGGTTATTCACCCTACCCCCCACCCGAATATCTGTCATATCACCCTGCTGTAAATAATGCTTCCTTTCACCCATACCAACCATTTACACAACCACCACACCCCCAAACATATCAAACCTTTAATAGACCCCAAAATACCATGTACAGTTCTAACATTCAACCTACCCCAAGACCCCAAAATAGCCCAACTAACCCCATTGGTGGCTCGCGGGAGTAACGAACCACTCGTGAGAAACCTGTTTTTGACCCAATTTTGATGACTTATACGAAATTATATAAGGAGCTCTACAACAGTCACTTGATTGCTCCAAGTAAATTGAAACCCCTCAAGCCACCTTACCCCAAGTGGTATGATCCCACTGCCCATTGTGACTACCATTATGGGATTGCTAGTCACTCTACCAAAAATTGCACTACCCTGAAACATAAAGTGCAACGGTTGATTAAGGATGGGATGATTTGCTTTGATACTGGAGGGATGGCTACACCAAATGTTAGTGGCAATCCTTTGCCAAATCATAATGTGAATACTATAGGTGAAGAATGGGAGTGCCATGTGAAGAAGGAAGTGGTAGATATTAAGACACCTCTCGATCAATTGTTTGATGTTTTACGAAAAGCAGACATGATACAACTGGTAAGTTCACACAGCTATCATGGAGCATATATAACTGGTACTAGTTGTAAGTATCATAGTGAGGCAAAAGGCCACTCCATTGAGACCTGTAAGCAGTTTCACCGAGAGGTGCAAAAACTCTTGAATTCACATCAGATGGAGGTCTACGAAGAAAAAGAAGGCTTAAAGAATGCTGAGGTGTACATGACTGATAGGCCTGAAAAGCTGTTTCCCAAACCAGTGACAATTCGGTGTGGAAACAAACCAAAATCAATCATAGACAAGCTCCTCCCTAGGCCGATAACTTTTAAAGTCTCGACTCCTTTTTCATACAAAGATGATAAAGCTGTGCCCTGAAGATATGGATGTGACACTGTAGTTCAGGGACAGAAAAAAGAGGTCTTCAAAGCCGATACTTCCAATATTACTGGTGTATGAGGCATTACTCGAAGTGAAAGATGTTACACCCCAGAAATGCTAAAGAAGGCTAGAAGAGAGAAGGCTAAAGAAAGAGAAAGATAGAATAATCCAGAGATAGAGCCTGAAGAAGATCAGCCAAAGCCAGTATCAGAAAGGGAGGTTTGTGAATTCTTGAAGTTGGTAAAACATAGCGAATATTTAGTTGTGGAACAGTTGAATAAAATGCCAGCTCGAATCTTATTGTTATCACTATTGTTGAACTCAGAGCCACACCGAAATGCTTTGCTGAAAGTGTTGAATCAAGCATACGTGGCACATAACGTGTCTGTCGAATATGTGAATCACTTGGCTGGAAACTTAGTCATGCCAAATCATATTTCATTCAGTGATGATGAGATTTCTTTGGAGAAAAAGAGAAATGCTAAAGCTCTGCATATCACAGTCAAGTGCAAGAGCCATATCATAGCTAAAGTCCTTATCGATAATGGTTCTGCCATCAATGTCATGCTTATGTCAACTCTGGCAAGGTTACCCATCGATTATTCTCATATACGAGATAGTCAAATGATTGTAAGAGCCTTTGAAGGGACCAGAAAAGAAGTCCTGGGAGATATTGAGATGCCCTTACAAATTGGGCCATGCACTTTCAATGTAAAATTTCAAGTGATGGACATCTCTCTGTCCTACAACTGTTTATTAGAAAGACCATGGATTCACATGACAGGAGCAGTGCCTTCTACTTTACATCAAAAGATCAAGTTCAATGTAGAAGGTAAATTGGTAGTAGTAGTTAGAGAGAAAGACATGCTGGTGACTCAACCATTGAACACTCCATATGTAGAGGCTGCTGAAGAAGCATTGGAATGCTCCTATCGGTCTTTTGAATTGGTCAATACTATAGGTGAAGGATTTCAAAGTCAGTCTTTTTCAAAGATAGTGGTGAGCCAAATCATCAACAAAAGCTAGTATCCAGGACTTGGGCTAGGCAAAAATTTACAAGGAATTAAAGAACCTCTAACAATAATGGATAATAACGACAGGGCAGGCCTAGGCTATGAGGCGACAGAGTGGGAAGTCAAAAGAAGGCCATCAAGAAAGACACCAAGACTGATGTTTATCCCACATTTATATGAAACCTTCAGACCTGGAGGATTCATGAACCCAGATGTAAGAAAAAGTGTGGAAGACGATTTTGCCCAGCTAACCATTAATGCTGTTGAAGATGAAGTGAGGGTTAATCAAGAGGAGTGGGTTCGCCTTTGTCCACCAGATTATGAGCTGAACAATTGGAGTGCCATCAAAATGCCTTTGACTTTTGATTTTGACACAATGTAATTGTAACATCTCAATAGCTTTTGCCCAAGGTTATGGGGTGATTTTTTTTTATTGGGCCATTCATCATTTATTATTTTTAATAAAAATAGAAAGGATGCATTTTCATTCATTTCTTCTTATGCCTTCATTATTTCCATCTTTCCAAGCACATCTTGCCAACATATCCCATTTCATTCAATTTTAGGTCTTTAAATGAATATGGAGATAATCATGATAACAATCAAGAGGTTAGCTTTGAGAATTCGATTAATACTGATGAACTTGACAATGAAGAGAATTTTGAAGAATATGTTATGCCTCCGGACCTAATGAGGATGATTGAGCAAGAAAATAAGCCAATTGAACCTCATCAAGAGGTAGTGGACTTAGTGAATCTGAGAGATGAAGAAAATAAGAAAGAGCTCAGAATAGGTACTTCACTTTCATCATAAAATAGGCAATGATTGGCAGACCTGCTTCAAGAATTTGTAGATATATTCGTTTGGTCTTATCAGGATATGCCAGGGCTGAGCACAAAGATAGTGGAGCACAGATTACCTCTAAAGCCAGAATGTAAGCCAGTTCAACAAAAACTGAGACGGATGAAGCCCGAAATGCTACTAAAGATTAAATAGGAGGTGAAGAAACAATTTGATACAGGTTTTCTACAAGTGGCTAAGTACCCAGAATGGGTAGCCAACATAGTCCCAGTTCTTAAGAAAGATGGAAAAGTATGAATGTGTGTGGACTACCGGGACCTGAATAAGGCTAGCCCAAAGGATAACTTTTCTTTGCTTCATATTGACACACTAGTAGATAACACGACTAAGCATTCAATTTTCTTCTTTATGGATAGTTTTTCAGGGTATAATCAGATAAAGATGGCTGCAGATGATATGGAGAAGACTACTTTCGTGACCATGTGGGGAACCTTCTGTTACAAAGTCATGCATTTTGGGTTAAAAATGCTGGGGCAACCTATCAAAGAGCCATGGTAACATTCTTCCATGACATGATGCATAAAGAGATTGAAGTGTATGTAGATGATATGATTGTAAAATCTTGTGGGGATGAAGATCATGTCACCAGCCTCAGAAAGTTATTTGAGAGGTTGAGAAAATTTTAGCTAAAATTAAACCCAGCCAAGTGCACCTTTGGGGTAAAGTCAGGGAAGTTGCTAGGCTTCGTGGTCAGTGAAAGAGGAATTGAAGTCGATCCCGATAAGATACGGGCCATCCAGAATTTGTCACCTCCCAGCACACCAAAAGAAGTTCGAGGTTTTCTGGGGAGATTGAACTACATTTCTCGGTTCATTTCTCAGCTTACTTACAAATGTGATCCCATCTTTAAACTTCTCCGTAAAGATAATCCTGGAAAATGGAATGAAAAATGTCAAGAAGCGTTTGATAAAATTAAGTAATATTTATCAAACCCTCTAGTATTGGTGCCACCTGTTCCAGGGAAACCTTTAATCTTATACTTAACTGTATGTGAAAATTTGATGGGATGTGTGCTGGGGCAGCAAGACGAGGCTAGTCGAAAGGAGAGAGCTATTTACTATCTGAGTAAAAAGTTTACGGAGTATCAATCCAAGTATTCTTTATTGGAGAAAATGTGTTGTGCATTAGCGTGGACTGCTAAAAGACTTAGACAGTTCATGCTCTATCATATTACGTGGCTCATAGTGAAACTGGATCCCATTAAGTATATCTTCGAGAAGCCTTCTTTGTCTGGAAGAATTGCTAGATGGCAAGTAATGCTCTCGGAATACGATATCATATACGTGAGCCAAAAAGCAATAAAAGGGGGCACTATAGCAGAATTTTTTGTAGATCGTGCTGCTGAAGAGTATGAGCCGATGAAGCTAGAATTTTTTGATGAAGAATTGATGACTATTTCCCAACTGAAAGAAAGAGAGCATGGAGAAAAATGTTGGAGAATGTACTTTGATGGAGCTGCCAATGCCTTGGGGCATGGAATTGGGGCAATTTTGATTTCTCCAGAAAAACAGTACTACCTTGTAACAGCGAGGTTAAATTTTAATTGCACAAATAACATCGTTGAGTATGAGGCATGTGTCATGGGCCTGCAAGCTGTTGTAGATAGAAGAGTGAAAGTACTGAAAGTGTTTGGAGACTCAGCTCTAGTCATATATCAATTAAAAGGAGAATGGGAGACGAGAGACTCAAAACTCATTCCATATCATAAATATATTCTAGAGTTGACGAAACAATTTGAAGATGTCCAGTTTGATCACTTACCCCGAAAAGAGAATGTGATTACTGATGCATTGGCTACTCTGGCTGCAATGATTTGAATTAATGATAATACCGACATTCAGCCTATCAAGTTAGATGTTAAAGATATACCAACGTATTGTTCTAATGTAGAGAGGGAAGAAGATGGAAAACCCTGGTATTATGACATCTTACAGTATGTCAAGGATTAGCAGTATCCAGTTCATGCAACAGAAAATGATAAAAGGGTCATCCGAAGATTGGCTATGAGCTTTTTCCTGGATGGGGATATCTTTTACAAAAGAAGCAAGGATCAAGTACTATTGAGGTGTGAAGCGAAAAAAATCATTGAAGAGGTGCATGATGGAATATGTGGGGCACATACTAGTGGACATATGATGGTAAGATAGATTATGAGAGTGGGATATTACTGGTTGACGATGGAGAATGATTGCATTGACTATGCTCGTAAATGCCATAAATGCCAGATATATGCTGAGAAGATTCATGCTCCGCTATTTGCTTTACATGTTATGGCACCACCATGGCCATTTTCAATGTGGGGCATGGATGTCATTGGTTCAATCACCCCAAAGGCTTCTAACAGGCACAGATTCATTTTTGTGATGATAGATTACTTCACAAAATGGGTAGAAGCAGCTTCATATGCAAATGTGACACACTCCGTGGTTTGTAAGTTCATAAAAAAGGAGATCATCTGTAGATATGGACTTTCGAAAAAAATCATTTCAGACAATGCCAAGAATCTAAATAGCAAGATGATGCAAGAAATATGTGCTCAATATAAGATCAAGCATCATAACTCGGTACCATACCGTCCAAAAATGAATGGGGCAGTTGAGGCAGCCAATAAGAACATAAAGAAGATTTTGGAAAAAATGACCGAGACTTACAAAAATTGACATGAGAAGTTGCCATTCGCATTGCATGCATATCGAACGTCAGTTCGCACCTCTACTGGGGCAACCCCGTTTTCTTTGGTTTATGGGATGAAAGCTGTACTACCAGTGGAAGTAGAGATCCTCTCTTTGAGAGTCTTAAAAGAAGTCGAGTTGGAAGAAGCTGAATGGATTCGAGAACATTATGAGTAGTTAAATTTCATAGAAGAGAAGAGATTGACTGCACTGTGCCATGATCAGCTATATCAAAGGAGAATGATGAGGGCTCATGATAAGAAGATTCGACCCCGTTGTTTTTGGGAAGGAGAGTTAGTTTTGAAAAGAATTCTCCCAATCCAGCACGATAGTAGAGGAAAATGGACTCCGAATTGGGAAGGGGCCGTATGTTGTGAAACGGGCCTTTTCAGGTGGAGCGTTGATACTGACTGAGATGGATGAAAATGATTTACCCCATCCTATAAATTCTGATGCTGTGAAGAAGTACTATGCTTGAAAAAAAAATAAAAAAAAAGAGAAAAATGAAAAAATGAAAATGATGAAAAAAATGAAAAAAATGAAAAAATGATTGAAAAAGGAGGACTCAAGGCGAAAACCCTAAAAGGGCGATTTGAGTCATAGGGGGTTTGTCTAAGTTGAAAACTTGAAAAGGTGGCTTAGATAAGGAGAATACAGCATCGAATTTGAAAGTCCGCTGATATGGAGGTTAGCAAATTCAGAAGAGTTCCAAGTTGTTAAATACATCAGAGGGTTGAGTTTTCAAAAAAAACTTTGAGATGTGTTTATCATGATTATCTGATTGTTCATTTTGGGCTTTGTCCCCATACCTATCCTTGTAATTCTTTCTTGGCCAAAGTTTGCCAACCTTTTGCTAATAAAAAACATTTTATTTCATTCTGATAGTTTTTCTACCATTCATATCTTTTTTCTTCTTAATACCCCATCATGGAAGGTATGTGCAAATGCATTCTCACTTTTTGAGTTTGAAATAATGAATTGATGATGAATAACACATAAAAGATTTTACATTACATTGAATAAATCAAGAGTGATAAAGGCAGAATCGAGATGTTCAGCTCCTGATTAAGACATTGAATTTGGGAAGGGATTTTTGTTACAGGAAGAACATGAATGAAAGAAATAATTAAGAGCTACACTGGTTCGATCTTAAAAGAACAGTGCCATTGGATCCTTGAGGAATCAAAGGGCTTGACACCCAAGGAAAAGAAAAACAATGCTTGAGAAACTTAGTACACATACCTTTGATATGGAATTAGATTGCCCCCAGACATTTGCATAGCAATGCATTGAAATTCATGCACATTGCATAGCAACACTACTTTCAGCCCAAAGTATAGTTGATAAAATTCAAGAAGCAAGGGGTGTTCCGACATCTCACATGGAGAAGACAATATTAAGATATTGTTGGATCCAAAATTAAAAAAAAAAAAAGCCTTGTCAGGGTAAGTTTCCTAGATCCTTGAAATAGGAATGTCTTCTGGTAATCAGGTGTTGATTTAATATCAGGCCTTGGGGCCCTCAATCTCCTGAAATTCTTCCAAACACATGACTTTCAACTCCCTTGTGGACATGAATTGTCAAGGAGTAATTTACTTTTCCAAAAGTCGTGGTTCTGTTTAGAGGAGCAATATTTTTCCAAAATGGTGTCTTTTAGAAGAGCAATTTACTTTTCAAAAGTCGTGGTGTCTCTGTTTAGAGGAGCAATTTACTCGTTCAAGTTGTCTGTTAGGAGCAATTTTTTCAAATCGTGGGTCTGTTTAGAGGAGCAATTTACTTTTCAAAGTCGTGTCTGTTTAGAGGGCAATTTACTTTCAAAGTCGTGGTGCCTCTGTTTAGAGAGCAATTTACTTTTCAATCGTGGTGCCTTGTTTAAGGAGCAATTTACCTTCAAGTCGTCGGTGCTGTTTA
>NW_019168004.1:8354215-8441595 GCF_002303985.1 Durio zibethinus
AGGTTAAATTTTAATTGCACAAATAACATCGTTGAGTATGAGGCATGTGTCATGGGCCTGCAAGCTGCTGTAGATAGAAGAGTGAAAGTACTGAAAGTGTTTGGAGACTCAGCTCTAGTCATATATCAATTAAAAGGAGAATGGGAGACGAGAGACTCAAAACTCATTCCATATCATAAGTATATTCTAGAGTTGACGAAACAATTTGAAGATGTCCAGTTTGATCACTTACCCCAGGAAGAGAATGTGATTGCTGATGCATTGGCTACTCTGGCTGCAATGATTTGAATTAATGATAATACCGACATTCAGCCTATCAAGTTAGATGTTAAGGATATACCAGCGTATTGTTCTAATGTAGAAGGGGAAGAAGATGGAAAACCCTGGTATTATGACATCTTACAGTATGTCAAGGATCAGCAGTATCCAGTTCATGCAACAAAAAATGATAAAAGGGTCATCCGAAGATTGGCTATGAGCTTTTTCCTGGATGGGGATATCTTTTACAAAAGAAGCAAGGATCAAGTACTATTGAGGTGTGAAGCGAAAAAAATCATTGAAGAGGTGCATGATGGAATATGTGGGGCACATACTAGTGGACATATGATGGTAAGATAGATTATGAGAGTGGGATATTACTGGTTGACGATGGAGAATGATTGCATTGACTATGCTCGTAAATGCCATAAATGCCAGATATATGCTGAGAAGATTCATGCTCCGCTATTTGCTTTACATGTTATGGCACCACCATGGCCATTTTCAATGTGGGGCATGGATGTCATTGGTTCAATCACCCCAAAGGCTTCTAACAGGCACAGATTCATTTTTGTGATGATAGATTACTTCACAAAATGGGTAGAAGCAGCTTCATATGCAAATGTGACACACTCCGTGGTTTGTAAGTTCATAAAAAAGGAGATCATCTGTAGATATGAACTTCTGGAAAAAATCATTTCAGACAATACCAAGAATCTAAATAGCAAGATGATGCAAGAAATATGTGCTCAATATAAGATCAAGCATCATAACTCGGTACCATACCGTCCAAAAATGAATGGGGCAGTTGAGGCAGCCAATAAGAACATAAAGAAGATTTTGGAAAAAATGACCGAGACTTACAAAAATTGACATGAGAAGTTGCCATTCGCATTGCATGCATATCGAACGTCAGTTCGCACCTCTACTGGGGCAACCCCGTTTTCTTTGGTTTATGGGATGAAAGCTGTACTACCAGTGGAAGTAGAGATCCTCTCTTTGAGAGTCTTAAAGAAGTCGAGTTGGAAGAAGCTGAATGGATTCGAGAACATTATGAGTAGTTAAATTTCATAGAAGAGAAGAGATTGACTGCACTGTGCCATGATCAGCTATATCAAAGGAGAATGATGAGGGCTCATGATAAGAAGATTCGACCCCGTTGTTTTTGGGAAGGAGAGTTAGTTTTGAAAAGAATTCTCCCAATCCAGCACGATAGTAGAGGAAAATGGACTCCGAATTGGGAAGGGCCGTATGTTGTGAAACGGGCCTTTTCAGGTGGAGCGTTGATACTGACTGAGATGGATGAAAATGATTTACCCCATCCTATAAATTCTGATGCTGTGAAGAAGTACTATGCTTGAAAAAAAAATAAAAAAAAAGAGAAAAAATGAAAAAATGAAAATGATGAAAAAAAATGAAAAAATGAAAAAATGATTGAAAAAGGAGGACTCAAGGCGAAAACCCTAAAAGGGCGATTTGAGTCATAGGGGGTTTGTCTAAGTTGAAAACTTGAAAAGGTGGCTTAGATAAGGAGAATACAGCATCGAATTTGAAAGTCCGCTGATATGGAGGTTAGCAAATTCAGAAGAGTTCCAAGTTGTTAAATACATCAGAGGGTTGAGTTTTCAAAAAAAACTTTGAGATGTGTTATCATGATTATCTGATTGTTCATTTTGGGCTTTGTCCCCATACCTATCCTTGTAATTCTTTCTTGGCCAAAGTTTGCCAACCTTTTGCTAATAAAAAAACATTTTATTTCATTCTGATAGTTTTTCTACCATTCATATCTTTTTCTTCTTAATACCCCATCATGGAAGGTATGTGCAAATGCATTCTCACTTTTTGAGTTTGAAATAATGATTGATGATGAATAACAACATAAAAAGATTTTTACATTACATTGAATAAATCAAGAGTGATAAAGGCAGAATCGAGATGTTCAGCTCCTGATTAAGACATTGAATTTGGGAAGGGATTTTTGTTACAGGAAGAACATGAATGAAAGAAATAATTAAGAGCTACACTGGTTCGATCTTAAAAGAACAGTGCCATTGGATCCTTGAGGAATCAAAGGGCTTGACACCCAAGAAAGAAAAAGAGCTTGAGAAACTTGAGTACCATACATTGAATAGGAATTAATTGCCCAACATTTGCATAGCATGCATTGAAATTCATGCACATTGCATAGCATACACTACTTTCAGGAAAGTATAGTGTATAAATTCAAGAAGCAAGGGTGTTCCGACATCCCACATGGAGAAGACAGATATTAAGATATTTTGCAAAATTAAAAAAAAAAAGCTTGTCAGGTAAGTTCCTAATCCTTGAAATAGGATGTCTTCTGGTATCAGGGTTGATTTATAAGACCTTTGGGCATAATCTCCTGAAATTCCTTCAAACATAACTTTCAACTCCTTTGGACATGATTGTCAAGGAGTAATTTACTTTTCCAAAAGTCGTGGTGCCTCTGTTTAGAGGAGCAATTTATTTTTCCAAAGTCATGGTGCCTCTGTTTAGAAGAGCAATTTACTTTTTCAAAAGTCGTGGTGTCTCTGTTTAGAGGAGCAATTTACTTTTCCAAAAGTCGTGGTGCCTCTGTTCAGAGGAGCAATTTACTTTTCAAAGTCGTGGTGCCTCTGTTTAGAGGAGCAATTTAATTTTCAAAGTCGTGGTGCCTCTGTTTAGAGAAGCAATTTACTTTTCAAAGTCGTGGTGCCTCTGTTTAAAGGAGCAATTTACTTTTCAAAGTCGTGGTGCCTCTGTTTAGAGGAGCAATTTATTTTTCCAAAGTCGTGGTGCGTCTGTTTAAAGGAGCAATTTACTTTCAAAGTCGTGGTGCCTCTGTTTAGAGGAGCAATTTACTTTTCAAAGTCGTGGTGCCTCTGTTTAGAGGAGCAATTTATGTTTCTCAAAGTCGTTGAGCCTCTGTTTAGAGTAGCTTTGGTAAAAAAAAATAAAAAAAACAAAAAAAACAAAAACAAAAAAAAAGAACAAAAAACAAAACAAAAAAACAAAAAAAATGACAATGTTGAGTTGAGTCTTGATTGGGTGTCTACGTCTTTGCGCAATTTCTGTTTCACAGAAAATGTGCAAAGAGGGGCAGCTGTAGACACCCAATTGGGTCCAGGCCTAGATCAATTGGGTCTGGCCCAAAAGGGTAAGCCCAATTCAATTTCTATCTGGTATTATTTTTATTTTTTTTCTTTATTTTGTATTTTATGTATTTTATTATTTATTATTATTATTGTGTATTAATATATTTTTTTTTCTATTAATATCTATATGTATTTTATTTATATAGTTATATTTGTTATTATTATGTTATCATTATTATTATATTATTATTATCATTATCATTTTTTTTCTGGTAAATATTTTTGGATTTATCTTATTTTATATTTTAATTATCTGTTAATTTTATTTTATTCATCCATCTGATTTTGTTTGATTATCTGATAGATTATTATTTTTTTTTCTTTTTTGATGGCTAAGATTAAATGTTGAAGAATCCTACTAGGAGTGGGGATTCAATCAAAAGAGTCCAATTGGATTCAAAGATTGAATCCCCGTCCAAGGAGGAATTGGGATTGATCAGGAACTCCTGATCAACCCCTATAAAAGCCACTCTCCTAGAACAGATGAAGAACACAAAGAAAATAGTGAGCAAAGCTACTGAATTTGAAAGAAAATAGGTGTATAGAAGAGTTTTCGAAGGCTAAAGAAGGTTGAAAAGAGTTAGGATAGCTGTAGGGATCGAAAATAATTTTTTAGAAATTTTTGGCGAAAAATTTTTCTAGAAATTTCTGGGAAATTTTCAGATTCCGACGAAAATTCCGACGAAGTTTGAATTTTTTGGCAAAATTTCGTCCAACATTGAAGTTTCCAGCGACCAACCTAGTTTCCGACGAAGAATCCCAGAAACCATTGATCTTTCGGCCAACTTCCGGTGAAATTTCTAGATTTCGGTGACTTTTTCCAGAATCCGACGAAATTCCACCGGTGTTTTTCAATTTTTAGAGAGAAGGGAGAGGAAAAAGGAAAGAGAGAGAGAGAGAGAGGAGAAGGGTTCTGCCAAAAAACAGAGGAAAGTACCTTTTATACCCGCTTAAAACGATGTTGTTTTGGCCTTAAGTAACCAGAGGATCCGCGCGTTTTGCCGAAACCCGACCCGACTCGAGCGTCGACCCGCTTCTGTCCCGCGCGTGCCTGCCCCCCTCCGAGCCAAGCCGAGCCGAGTCGAGCTTCCCAAGCCGCCCCTCGAGCCGTTTTCTCTTCCTTGAGCCGAGCCGATAGCCGAGCCGCTCCAGGTTTTTTTTTTTAATTTATTTATTTATTTATTTATTAGATTAGGTTTATTTAATATTCTTTTTATCTTTATTTTATTTTTATTTTTGTTTTACTTTTCTTTATTTATTTTTATTTTTATTTATCTTTTTTTATTATTCTATTTTCTTTAAATAAAAATAAAAAATTCCAAAAAAAAATATTTTTAGGGAAAAGTTGAAAGTATAAATTTTTCTTGAAAATCAAAGTTTCAAAAAAAAATATTTTTGAGGAAAAGTTGAAAGTATCAATTTTCCTTAAAAATAAATTTTCAAAAAAAAAAAGATTTTTTAGGAAAAGTTGAAAGTATCAATTTTCCTAATCAAAGTTTCAAAAAAAAAAATTTTTAGGGAAAAATTGAAAGTATCAATTTTCCTTAAAAATAAATTTTCAAAAAAAAGGATTTTTGAGGAAAATTGATACTAATCAAAGTTTCAAAAAATATATATTTTTAGAGAAAAGTTGAAAGTATTAATTTTCCTTAAAAATAAATTTTCAAAAAAAAAGATTTTTGAGGAAAAGTTGAAAGTATCAATTTTCCTTGAAAATCAAAATTTTCAAAAAAATATTTTTAGGAAAAAGTTGAAAGTATCAATTTTCCTTAAAAATAAAATTTCAAAAAAAGGGATTTTTGGGGAAAAGTTGAAAGTATCAATTTTCCTTGAAAATCAAAATTTCCAAAAAAATATTTTTAGGGAAAAGTTGAAAGTATCAATTTTCCTTAAAAGTAAATTTTCAAAAAAAATTATTTTTGGGGAAAAGTTGAAAGTATCAATTTTTCCTACACAAGAACAATCATCCTCTCCTTCCTTTCTATTTTGATTTTGATTTTGATTTTGATTTTTCTTTAATTAATCCGACGACAGAGGCTCTGCAAGTGAAACAGTAATTTTTCTTGCATACTCTTGAGGTGAGAAAATTTTCTCAATTTTCTGCTAAAAGTATTAGAGTCAATTGAGAAAAATTTCTAATAATTAATTACTTGGTAAAATTTTAAGACTTTTGGATAACACAAATTTAAGCCGGTACCATCTTTTGATGGGCGTTGTGAGGGTGCTATAACCTTCCTCACACGTAACCGAACTCCCGAACTCTGTTCTGGTTAGCAGACCCGAACCTATTCTTTTAGGGACCTTTAAATTTAGGTGTTCCCTGAAATGACAGATTCCTTAGGTGGCCAATCGCACCTAGATAAAAATGATTGGTGGCGACTCCCTTAAGTCAATGTCTAGCGATAGATCCCCGGATCTAGACGTTATGACACACGGTGTTTGTTAAAAATGTTGCTAAAAGCATCGCCTATACCTACGTAAGGGAAGATAGCGGCATTTTAGAAAAAAATACCATTAACTTAGTGGCATTTTTTTCATAAAAATGCTATTAAATTTAGTGATGTTTTTGGAAACCAATGCCATTTTTTTTTGTAATTTAATGACGTTTATCTACAAAAATGTCGTTAAATTTAGTAGTATTTTTGGGCATAAACGCGGCTAATTTTTGTAATTTAGTAACATTTTTCATAACAAATGCTACTAAATTAAGAAATTTACCTTTTTACTTTTCAAATATTTATTATTATAATTAAATAAAAAATATTAAAAGAAATAAAAATAAATTTAAATTCATAAACTAAATATTTTAAATATTTAAACATTTAAATACATAATTTGTTCTAAATACATGTAATACAATAACATTTAAATTGTTTCAATACATTAACCAAAAATTTAAATATATGAAATTGATGATTGTTTAGATAAAGGCAAATAGCTTCATCAAGTACACTGGTCTTGATCAGAAGTCAACTTTCCCATAAATTTAGATCCAATTTCCCCGATAATGCATCAAGATTACTCTGCGTCTTAAGCTTCCTCTCATACTTTTCCTTTAGACATAAATATGCCAGTCAACTACTTCCTTCAATGTCTTTGACATAGCCTGTGATTACTCTTTATAAAAAGCATTTTTGGAAAAGAAAGGATGGCTCTATTAACTTATAAACAGAGTTAGCTGGTAATGATATGACTTTTGAGCCATGGAGGAAACTTCCCTTTGAAGAGAAGATAGGTTATAAGAGTCTCTGTCCAAAGCTATGTATGTCGAATGTATTTAAATTCTCCAAAGTGGAGCAACCCCACTAACAACATATTTTTAAGAAAATTCAAAGCAATAAATTCTAAAAGAACAATAACTCCAATTGCTTTGACTTCCCTTAAAATTCACAGCACTCTACCATTGACAGCCACCAAGTAGTCCCCATTATTGTTTTGTGTAAGGCTAAAAGCACAAGAAAAGAACATTAAGAAAACATTCAAGTCCAATCAAAATGATCAATTTCTGAGATATGAAAGCCAAATATGAAAAAAGATGAAAATTTGCATCAGAAAAAAAAAACAAAAATAAAAATAAAAACCATTTTTTTTTATCTTTTATCAGCGTAAGGATCAAAGAAAGCAACCTAAAACAACTTCAAGGATCATTGGACTAACCTTTAACACTCAGGTACTCCAAAACTTATCCCTTTTTTCCAACAAGCATCCCACTATAGCTTAATCCTCAAACTTCTATTTTCTCTTTTTGTTTTAATTCCAACCTAGATAATGCTTCAAGAATCAGCAACAAACCACAACTTTCAAAATGAAAAAAAAAACTATTTTTTAACTCTAAATTGGAAACTTGCAATATAATGATACTTTCAAAAACAACAATCAAATTTAAAATACCTAGAACCCATTTTTTGTTTATTAATGAAGGGCTTTAGATTATGAAGATAAACACTAGCTCAAGTTTGAAAACCCAAAAAAAAAAAAAATGAAAGACTCGTTTTTTTAATGTATTTGAGCTTTTAACAACATGGCATAGAGGGAGAAAACAACCTGGATAGCAACATGACAGGAGCATGGAAGGTCTCAAACATGATTTGGGTTATTTTCTCGCCCATGGCTTTTAGGTTTATAGGTGCCTTAGCTTAAGAATGGCTGCAGATGAACAGCAGTAGATGAATGACAAATTGAAAAAGGAAATGCCTGGGTATGTAAAGAAGTAAAAAAGCTTGGGAAAGGAAAGGAAATTGGACACAAGTTCAAATTTTATGGGAAAATTAACGGCATTTTCTTAGAAAACGCCACTAATTTCTTCTTTGAATAATCCTCTTAAGTTTTAATGAAGAGATTATTGAATATATTTTTTACCAAAATTACTTTTAATAATCCACTCCATTTTTTATAAAGAGATTATTGAAGGCGTTTCAGACCAAAAACGCCTTCAATAATTTCCTATATTTTTTATGATGAGATTATTGAAAGCGTTTTCTATCAAAAAAACCTTTAATAATCTCATTCATTTCTAATAAAAGGATTATTCAAGACATTTTAACCTAAAAAATTCTTTGAATAATCCCTTTGAATTTTTTATAGGGGATTATTGAAGGCATTTTTGGGTTATTGAAAGTATTTCTAGCTAAAAACGCCTTGAATAATCCCTTTCAATTTTTTATAAGAGATTATTGAATGTGTTTTTGACTTAAAAATACTTTCAATAATCCCCTCTATTTTTTATAAGGAGATTATTGAAGGAAATTTTTTTTATCAAAAACGCCTTCAATAATCTTTTTCATTTTTAATGAGGGGATTATTCAAGAGTTTTTAGCCAAAAGATGCCTTGAATAATTTTTTATAAAAAATTGAATGAGATTTCTTGTAGTGTTTGAACAAAATTATTCAATTCATACCTCTTAGATTCTCGTTTAGTTTTTATTGGTTTTTTTCTACATGCATTAGATAGACTTCCTTGCACGTGCTCTTACTTTATTCACCATCTTTTAACTTGACCAATACTTCATATTCGATGGGAATGAGATAGAAACTGGGCTTTGGCTCATTTGAATACTAATTACATTCAAAATTAGTATGTAAAATAGTTTTTATGCAAATTTCGTAATGACATTTAAGAGTTTAATTTAGTTTTATCTCTAAATTAGTTAGTATCAGACCAAGCATTGCCCTTGTTTGCCCATACCTCCATGATAGATTTGTCTTCTTTATACTGTGATATCCAAGCCACACTAGGGTCGGAGCTAGAGGGTTAAAAGAGGCCATGGCCTTCTACCTTTTGAAAATTAATACCATACATGTAGTATTTGTTAGAATTTTTTGTAAATAGACTACTATTAATTAATGATTTTAATTTAATAAAATCGATTGATAAATTTAGTCATAATACAAGAAAAGCATGAAAGCTCAATTAATTTAATATGATTATTTAAGTATGAGTTTTACACATCTTACTAGTTGGTGTCATATAGCAATTGTGTAGGCATTTAACTTGGTAAACTTTTAATAAGAAAATTATTAAGATTATTTAATTAATAAAGTTAAAGTCTCCTATTCACTTTTCATATACAGTAATTACCCATTGATAAACTATTAACGAGAGAAAAACAAAGAGAAAGACTATAGTCACTTCAAGAATTATTTTGCTTTTGCGAATTCTTGATGATTATCCAAACAGATATTCTTGATCTCTCCAATTAATGTATAATATTCTAATTTTCACACAATAATTTTTAGTTAATGCTTACAATATTAATTTGTATTCAAGAAAATTACTTGTTTAAAGTCTTTTTTTACCCCTTTTGACTTTTCCTTCCAAGTTTTATATAAGTTTTTAGACCTTTAAATTTCGACAGTGTATTTTTTTTTTTTCATTTTACCTTTGAATTTTAACCATTTTAACTATAGTCCATTGAATTGGATAAAACCCAATAAACAAATAAATAACTCTAGAAAATTTTAGATATTTTAAACAAAAAATAAGATTATAAAAGAATTAATTAAGTAAAGAATCAGTTTAAATTTTTAATTAAGGCAATGAATAATAACATAAATTATTAACTGGTACCATTCTTGGACATGCATTATGAAGATACCGATATATTCCCTATATTTAATCATAATCTCAAACTTAATTTTGAGAGGTAACTTAAAAAAAAATATTCAATTAGATAACCAATTATATTTAATAAAAATATATTAGTGAAAACTTTTTTATGTCTAACCGACAAATCTCAAACTTACACATTATCACAATCGTACTTCATAGGGGTGGTACATTCGGCATTAAAACCAACAAGAGGCCATTGGTTAAAAGATTTGAATCTAAAACCATTTATATCAAAGAAACCGACTTACCAGTACAGCCAATTTTATTATTAATTGTAGAGTGATACATCGTCTCCGGCGACGCTTCCCCACCTTATAAAAAATCTCAGCATAGTAGAAATCTTCGGATGAGTAAGTACAATCACCAAGTTTGTTAAACATTTTGGCAACTGCTTCATCATCGCCTAAGCAATTATCAAAAATTCCATTGTGACGGAGAAACTTCACATCCTTGCCTGAGTTGATGAGGTTATGCATGAACACCACATAATCACAAACGTAAGTTGGTTCAGAACTTGGGATGAATTGTTCGTAGGCAATGAAATTACGCAAGAGACGGTCTGTACAATGTTCAATGCTTAACTTTGGAATCTTCAGTTTCTTATTTTTAAATTTTATCTCGAACAAGCTATGTAGATTTTTCTCATTATTTTCCGAGAAACTGATTCCTGCCGCTTTCAGATCCGTTGCACAGCGCATGTTCTTCCTTAGACGTCGGTCTTTTTCTTCCCGCTTTCTTGCGCAGCATATCCAACAGCATCGGTCTGCTTTTGCTTTAAAATGCTTGTGTTGCTTTATTCCTTGAGATGAAGGAAGCCAATTATCATGTACTAAGCTCAGTAGATGCTTGGTATCTTTCGCAGAAATGGGACACTTTTTATCAGGAAATATCTTTGGTCCTGGTATCACTTTTGAAAGGCAAGAAAGAGCCAATTCAGTAAACTTATCTCTTTCACCACTTGACTTGTTGATCATGCCATACAACTCGGAAAGCACAAAGAAAGGAAGCTGATTTTCGAGTAGCAACAAATCATGATTTACCTCGGTTAGAAACCCGTTCAGGTTAAAAGGATACTCACTTGGATAATTACCTTGAAATAGCTGAACAATAAAGCATCCATCAAGGATCATCATTTTCACAAATGTGTCCGAATCAATGTGATCTAAAGGTTCTTCATAGCATTCACGAACTTGCTTTTCTATTGGTTTCATGGTCTCTACAAAATCTTTGGGCTCAAGCTTGCTATCCTTAATCATTCTACTGAACAAACGGCTTTTGATAACTTCCGTTGCCTTCAAGTGTTGCTTACCATGGTGACGGGGACCGATTGAAATCACATTGGGCTCATAGGCCTTTGGATTTACTTGACGTAGTCTATGAGGCACTTTGTAAAGAGTAGTCCAGCGATTTGCGTCGGAGGACGGCTCAAAAAGTTGACGGAGATCCACCTCTAAACTTGTCGTTTGGGGTTCATGAAAAATATTACCTATTTCACTTGCAATCTCCTGTGTTCAAAGGGGCGTGAGATACTTTGTTGATAAATTTAAATAATAAAATATTATTTGCACATTTGACACACCTGTAACCGACTTTTTTATCATGCCTAAAATAACAAGCATAAGATGTACATGTGGAGTGTGCAAATAATATTATCCTTTAAATAATTACAATAAATTTGCATTGTAAGCGCACATGCTATGAAAGAAATATATTGTTTAACAATTAATTACTTATACTTTTTAAAAAAGAAAATCACTCACAATTGGAAGAACGATTCACAATTTTAAATGAAGTTATTTATTTAATGATTATTTTTTTATACATTAATTTATAATTGATAAAGTCTGTAATTTGGCAAACATGTATATTTTGTTAATATATTACTTGCATATTAATAATATAATACAATGTATTCTATGAAAAAAATTTTAAATTTAATATATATTAATTTACTCCCTCTTAATCAATTATTAACAACTGTTTTAGTTGAACGAAGTGAAAGTTACTTGTGGTTCGTATGCAGCAGGGCATTTCAATTACCTTGCTGGGAAATGGATTAAGCCGAGCCGAAAAAGGCACTTGCCTAACCGTTGGAGCCGAACCATGCCTTGGAGTTTTCATGTTGTCTATTGTATCGCTGAAGTCACCGTCTGTAGCCATTATCTGCACAAAAACATCGGACATACCTTACATTATTATTTATTAATTGAAGAGAAATATAAGGTTTTTAGGTGATATTTGATATATAAAATTATAATAAAATAAAATAAGATAAAATAATATTATTATCAAGATTTAATTAAATAATACTATATTATCTTATATTTAATAAATATAAAAATTAAAATAAAATTATTTATTTAATTTTTAAAAATATAATAAAAATATAAATTTAATCTCATAAATTAAAATATATAAATTTAATCTCATAAAAAATATAATAAAAAAATGAATGACTGACATCAGATATGTTACTTCACATTTTCAATAATATTTGCTACTTTCAATTTAATATTTGCTACTTTCTATTAAATATAATAAAAATATAAATTTAATCTCATAAATTAAAATATATAAATTTAATCTCATAAAAAATATAATAAAAAAATGAATGACT
This sequence comes from Durio zibethinus, assembly GCF_002303985.1. Next base: position 8,366,355 of record NW_019168004.1, read on the forward strand.
GACATCAGATATGTTACTTCACATTTTCAATAATATTTGCTACTTTCAATTTAATATTTGCTACTTTCTATTAAATATTTTGCATGTGAAGGCCCGGCTTCCCGCCTCCATAGCTTGGGTGGTAAGGAGGGCCGAAGGGACATCAGGGCTCGGGTTCGAACCAACCCCCCAGTCACTCCAAAAAACAAAAAAAACCGAACATTTGTCTTATATACAATAAAAAATTAAAAAATAATCTATATTTATATATTTGAAGATGAATTATATTCTTATAAAATTAATTAAGCTTTGCGTCCTTCTGCACGAGGATAAAGTAAAAAATAAAATTTAGGGAGCATCGAGATAGAATATATGTATATGCTGTATATTATTTAAGAAAATATTTTAAAGCATATTAAATATAAAATAAAGTTTTAAATTTATGTAAATAAGTAATTGTGTTTAAAAAATGAAGTTTGAAATATTTTATACATTTTTTAATTTCACAAATAGAATTAAAATAATGATATATGTTTTTTTATATATTTAAAAAATTTATTTAAAAAAAAATAGGACATGTAATACTAAATTAATCTTATTTGTATAATTAAAATATTTCACTGTTAATGTGTCAAATAATTTTTTAAAATTTAATAAATTTCATTCTTTTCACCTAAATTTATCATGAACCAAGTAGGGTCAAAGCCACTAAAATACTAAAAATATTCTTAAATTATTTTAAATTTTAAATAAATCTTATACTTTTATTATATTCAAGTAATTTTTTACAATCGAAATTTTACCCAAATAAACCTTGCTTCACATAATTAATTAATTTATACGATGCAGAGCAAACTCGTGATTCATGTACAGTATGGCTTTTCAATTACCTGTTCGCAAGATGGTCTACTCATACTCGAACTTTGCTCCAGCACAGGCGGCAGCGACATTTCAGTTTCATCTAAGTCGTTGTCTGCTGTAATGCTGTCGTCATCACCTGTAGCCATTACCTGCACAAAAACATGGGATATACAATACATTATTATGAATTAATTTATACGATGCAGAGCAAACTCGTGGTTCATATACAGTATGGCTTTTCAATTACCTGTTCGCAAGATGGTCTACTCATACTCGAACTTTGCTCCAGCACAGGCGGCAGCGACATTTCAGTTTCATCTAAGTCGTTGTCTGCTGTAATGCTGTCGTCATCACCTGTAGCCATTACCTGCACAAAAACATGGGATATACAATACATTATTATGAATTAATTGAAGAGAAAGATAACAGCACCTGTTGAAGAATGAATTGTAATTTGTTTACTAAGAAAAGATGAATGGTAGTTTTGTTTAAGAAATACCAGCCGAAGTGGAAAGCAGAATCGTGGCTGTGCTTGTGAAATTTGGTGGTGATAAAAGAGTGATGTATCTGATCACCTATAAATATTGGAGTGGGCGACCCATACCCAGCTTATGTATAATGCCATAGGAATGAATGACATCAGATATATTACTTTTGCTAAGGTTTTTTAGAACTTATGTGCTTTTTTTTATATTTTTATCTATCAAAATATCTTCAATAATTCATAAAATCTTTTTTTATATATATATTGAACAAGTATCATTCATGTTAAGTGTCCAAAATACTTTTATAGGATTCTTTTGACATATTGTTACAGATAGGCCATATGATCACCCAAAAGTATTTAATGCAAGGTCCACGTAATCAACAAGTGTACTAAATGTTAAAGTCTATATTTAATGCATGATCCATGTAAGATCGCATCAAAATGAAAACGTAATTTAATTATTCATAGGTCCAAGTTATTATTTAGATTCGGAATCCCGACTTCAGATATGTTATTTATAGGTCATATGGCTACCCAAGAATCTGTCCCAAAGGGTAAATGCAAACGTCTTTCACATGCACTTGCTGATACAGCAGTTATTTGTGGTTCGTATACAGCAGGGCATTTCAATTACCTTGCTGGGAAATGGATTACGCCGAGCCGAACGAGGCACTTGCCTAACCGTTGGAGCCGAACCTCGCTTTGGAGTTTTCTTGTTGCCTATTGTATTGCTGAAGTCAACGGCTGTAGGCATTACCTGCACAAAAACATAGGATACACATTACATTATTATATAAATTCATTGAAAAGAAATATAAGGTTTTTAGGCGATATTTACATTATATATAATTCATTGAAGGAATAATAATTAAAATAAAAATAAAATTATTATAAATAAAATTTAATTTATAAATTATTATCTTATTTATATTTGATAAAATGTAAAAATTAAAATAAAATAATTAATTTTTAATAGAAATTATTTTTTAACATTTATATAATTTAAATTATTAATTTAATTTTTAAAAATATATAAAAATATTTATTATCTCATAAATTAAAAATAATTATTTTTATTTTTAAAAAATTAAATTATTTTATACTAAAAAATATTATTTTCATTATAATTTTATTTTTAAAATATAAATTAAATATAATTTAAAATAATCATTATCTTGCCTTATCTATTATCTTATAAATTACATGTAACGTTAAAATTTTTACCAACCTTAAAAGATTTTTACCAGCCAAAGTGGAAAGCAGAATCGTGACTGCAAAGCTGTGCTCGTGAAATTTGGTGTTGTGTGATCACCTATAGATACCAGAGTGGACGACCCATACCCAGGCTATGTATAACGACATATGAATGACTGACATCAGATATATTACTTCACATCTTCAATAATTAAAACCTTTTATTGTCTGGTGCTTAGTATTTGCTGCTTTCTATTAAATTTTTGGCATTTAAAAACCTGGCCACCCAAGTCCCCGCCTCCGTTGCTTGAGTGGTAAGGAGCCCCAAACGGACATCAGGGCTCAGCTTCGAACCACCCCTCCCCGTCACTCCCAAAAAAAAAAGAAAAAGAACGGAACATTTGTCTTGAATACAATAAAAAATTAAAAAATAATTTATACTTATATATTTGAAAATGAATTATATTCGTATAAAATTAATTAAGCTTTGCGTCCCTCGGCACGAGGATAAAGTAAAAACTAAAATTTAGGGAGCATCGAGATAGAATATATGTATATGTTGTATATTATTTAAGAAAATATTTTAAAGCATATTAAATATAAAATAAAGTTTTAAATTTATGTAAATAAGTAATTGTGTTTAAAAACTGAAGTTTGAAATATTTTATACATTGACATTTTAATTTCACAAATAGAATTAAAATAATGATATATGTTTTTTTATATATTTAAAAAATTTATTTAAAAAACAAATAGGACATGTAATACTAAATTAATCTTATTTGTAGAATTAAAATATTTCACTGTTAATGTATCAAATAATATTTTAAAATTTAATAAATTTCATTCTTTTCACCTAAATTTATCATGAACCAAGTAGGGTTAAAGCCACTAAAATACTAAAAATATTCTTAAATTATTTTAAATTTTAAATAAATCTTATATTTTTATTATATTCAAGTAATTTTTTACAATCGAAATTTTACCCAAATAAACCTTGCTTCACATAATTAATTAATTTATACGATGCAGAGCAAACTCGTGGTTCATATACAGCATGGCTTTTCAATTTACCTGTTCGAAAGATGGTATGCTCATACTCGAACTCCTAATTGAATGCTCCAGCACAGGCGGCGGCGACATTTCGGTTTCATCTGAGTCGTTGTCTATTGAAATGCTGTCGTTATCTGTATCCATTACCTGGACCAAAACATGGGATACACAATACATTATAATGAATTAATTGAAGAGAAAGATAATAGTACCTCTTGAAGAATGAATTGTCATTTTGCCTAAGATTTACCAGCCAAAGTGGAAAGCAGAATTGTGGCTATGCTTGTGAAATTTGGTGGTGATAAAAGAGTGATGTATCTGATCACCTATAAATATTAGAGTGGGCGACACATACCCAGCTTATGTATAATGACACATGAATGGATTTACTTTTTTCTATGAAAAAATTTTAAATTTAATATATATTAATTTACTCCCTCGAAATCGATTATTAACATCCGACACTGCATACATGAAGCTAATTTGGGTGAGCGTAATGAAAGTTATTTGTGGTTCGTATACAGCAGGGCATTTCAATTACCTTGCTGGGAAATGGATTACGCCGAGCCGAAAAAGGCACTTGCCTAACCTTTGGAGCCGAACCATGCCTTGGAGGTTTCATGTTGTCTGTTGTAATGCTGGAGTCACCGTCTGTAGCCATTATCTGCACAAAAACATCGGACATACCTTACATTATTATTTATTAATTGAAGAGAAATATAAGGTTTTTAGGTGATATTTGATATATAAAATTATAATAAAATAAAATAAGATAAAATAATATTATTATCAAGATTTAATTAAATAATACTATATTATCTTATATTTAATGAATATAAAAATTAAAATAAAATTATTTATTTAATTTTTAAAAATATAAATTTAATCTCATAAATTAAAATATATAAATTTAATCTCATAAAAAATATAATAAAAAAATGAATGACTGACATCAGATATGTTACTTCACATTTTCAATAATTAAAACCTTTTACTCTGTGGAGCTAATATTTGCTACTTTCTATTAAATGTTTTGCATGTGACGGCCCGGCTTCCTGCCTCCATAGCTTGGGTGGTAAGGAGGGCCGAAGGGACATCAGGGCTCAGATTCGAACCAACCCCCCAGTCACTCCAGAAAACAAAAAAAACCGAACATTTGTCTTATATACAATAAAAAATTAAAAAATAATCTATATTTATATATTTGAAGATGAATTATATTCTTATAAAATTAATTAAGCTTTGCGTCCTTCTGCACGAGGATAAAGTAAAAAATAAAATTTAGGGAGCATCGAGATAGAATATATGTATATGCTGTATATTATTTAAGAAAATATTTTAAAGCATATTAAATATAAAATAAAGTTTTAAATTTATGTAAATAAGTAATTGTGTTTAAAAAATGAAGTTTGATATATTTTATACATTGACATATTTTAATTTCACAAATAGAATTAAAATAATGATATATGTTTTTTTATATATTTAAAAAATTTATTTAAAAAACAAATAGGACATGTAATACTAAATTAATCTTATTTGTAGAATTAAAATATTTCACTGTTAATGTATCAAAGAATTTTTTAAAATTTAATAAATTTCATTCTTTTCACCTAAATTTATCATGAACCAAATAGGATCAAAGCCCTAAAATACTAAAAATATTCTTAAATTATTTTAAATTTTAAATAAATCTTATACTTTTATTATATTCAAGTAATTTTTTACAATCGAAATTTTACCCAAATAAACCTTGCTTCACATAATTAATTAATTTATACGATGCAGAGCAAACTCGTGGTTCATATACAGCATGGCTTTTCAATTACCTGTTCGCAAGATGGTCTACTCATACTCGAACTTTGCTCCAGCACAGGCGGCAGCGACATTTCAGTTTCATCTAAGTCGTTGTCTACTGTAATGCTGTCGTCATCACCTGTAGCCATTACCTGCCCAAAAACATGGGATATACAATACATTATTATGAATTAATTGAAGAGAAAGATAACAGCACCTGTTGAAGAATGAATTGTAATTTGTTTACTAAGAAAAGAATGAATGGTAGTTTTGTTTAAGAAATACCAGCCGAAGTGGAAAGCAGAATCGTGGCTGTGCTTGTGAAATTTGGCGGTGATAAAAGAGTGATGTATCTGATCACCTATAAATATTGGAGTGGGCGACCCATACCCAGCTTATGTATAATGCCATAGGAATGAATGACATCGGATATATTACTTCACATTTTCAATAATTAAAACCTTTTATTCGCAGTTTTCAATCAAAAATTTCGCATTTAAAAACCTAACTACCAAAACGCAAATAAAATTTGGATTATGACATAGCAATACCTTTCATGTCTACCGCATTCTTCAGAGTCACGGATTTAAGCATTATTTTTATTAAGTAATTGTTTAAATTTTTTAAGTGATGTGATTGTCAATTTTTTAATTTTTTTTATTACAAAAAGTCAAGATCCGAACAACCGAACATATGTTTTCTTATGCCGCAGAAGTACAAAGGTTGCATGCGCAGAGTTGTCGGATGAATGTTAATTTAATTCATATTTAATGATTTTTTTAATTTTTTATTTGAATAAAAATAGATATAAAAATAGATATTATATTACGAGGATAATGTGAATATATATAATTTTAAATTTTTATGAAATATGAAAACGATAACAGGTAATATAACATTGATCATATACTTATACCTTACATATTTATTTATATATATTTAGTTAATAGATTTTTTTATTAAATAACATAAAATATTTTTTTAAATTAATTAAAATTAATACATTTTTATTTTAAAAAATATATTAATATATATTTTATAAAAATTTACGTAAATATATAAGATAAAAATTAAAAAATAAATTTTAATTTTTTTAAATACGAGAATTATTCATACTTATTATATACCTATAAAGATAGTAATAAAAATAAATTTAAAATACTCGTTAAATATGAATATAAATACAAATATGTGTAATATAAAAATCTAAGAAGTTAGATAGAGAATGCTTCACTCACTTCATACTCTACTCATTAATATCCTTATCCTGCTACATATATATTAAAATTCACCTTTCCGCATAGCTAATTAATTTTAATTTATTTATTAAGTAATTCTCGTTAAATTACTAAAGTTTGTGTATTAGATGAATGTTAAATTGTCATTGTCAGCTGTTCTTATTGCATTGCAAGTGCCATTATTTTTTGGATTAAAAGTATACATTTTAAAATATATTTTAAATTAAAAGTTTTTTGAAAACATTTAAACAATCAAAAAAAGAAAACAATACAACAATTATAAGTTTTTCTTAAATATATGAGTTATAGATGATAAATATATTTTCTACTTCTTTATTTTCTTTATTTTATTTTTATTTTATATCGATATGATTATTGAGAATTAATTTAATAATTTGGGTTTCAATCTTTGATAGCTTCAGGAATTAAAAAATTAATTGATATTTTAAAAACAATACTTAGAATCTTCCAAATACTTTTGCTAAGGTTTTTTAGAAATTATGTGCTTTTTTTTTTTATATTTTTATCTATCAAAATATCTTCAATAATTCATAAAATCTTTTTTTTTATATATATTGAACAAGTATCATTCATGTTAAGTGTCCAAAATACTTTTATAGGATTCTTTTGATATATTGTTACAGATAGGCCATATGATCACCCAAAAGTATTTAATGCAAGGTCCACGCAATCAACAAGTGTACTAAATGTTAAAGTCTATATTTAATGCATGATCCATGTAAGATCGCATCAAAATGAAAACGTAATTTAATTATTCATAGGTCCAAGTTATTATTTAGATTCGGAATCCCGACTTCAGATATGTTATTTATAGGTCATATGGCTACCCAAGAATCTGTCCCAAAGGGTAAATGCAAACGTCTTTCACATGCACTTGCTGATACAGCAGTTATTTGTGGTTCGTATACAGCAGGGCATTTCAATTACCTTGCTGGGAAATGGATTACGCCGAGCCGAACGAGGCACTTGCCTAACCGTTGGAGCCGAACCTCCCCTTGGAGTTTTCTTGTTGCCTATTGTATTGCTGAAGTCAACGGCTGTAGCCATTACCTGCACAAAAACATAGGATACACATTACATTATTATATAAATTAATTGAAAAAGAAATATAAGGTTTTTAGGCGATATTTAATATATAAAATTACAATATAATATAATAAAATAATATTATAAATAAAATTTAATTAAATAATATTATCTTATTTTATATTTGATAAATGTAAAAATTAAAATAAAATAATTAATTTTTAATAGAAATTATTTTTTAACATTTATATAATTTAAATTATTAATTTAATTTTTAAAAATATGATAAAAATATATTAAATCCCATAAATTAAAAATAATTATTTTTATTTTTAAAAAATTAAATTATTTTATACTAAAAAATATTATTTTCATTATAATTTTATTTTTAAAATATAAATTAAATATAATTTAAAATAATCATTACCTTGCCTTATCTATTATCTTATAAATTACATGTAACGTTAAAATTTTTACCAACCTTAAAGATTTTTACCAGCCAAAGTGGAAAGCAGAATCGTTACTGCAAAGCTGTGCTCGTGAAATTTGGTGTTGTGTGATCACCTATAGATACCAGAGTGGACGACCCATACCCAGGCTATGTATAACGACATATGAATGACTGACATCAGATATATTACTTCACATCTTCAATAATTAAAACCTTTTATTGTCTGGTGCTTAGTATTTGCTGCTTTCTATTAAAATTTTGGCATTTAAAAACCTGGCCACCCAAGTCCCCGCCTCCGTTGCTTGAGTGGTAAGGATCCCCAAACGGACATCAGGGCTCGGCTTCGAACCACCCCTCCCCGTCACTCCAAAAAAAAAAAAAAAGAACGGAACATTTGTCTTGAATACAATAAAAAATTAAAAAATAATTTATACTTATATATTTGAAAATGAATTATATTCGTATAAAATTAATTAAGCTTTGCGTCCCTCTGCACGAGGATAAAGTAAAAACTAAAATTTAGGGAGCATCGAGATAGAATATATGTATATGTTGTATATTATTTAAGAAAATATTTTTAAGCATATTAAATATAAAATAAAGTTTTAAATTTATGTAATATGTAATTGTGTTTAAAAAATAAAGTTTGAAATATTTTATACATTGATACTCTAATTTCACAAACAAAATTAAAATAATGACATGTTATTTTATATATTTAAAAAATTTATTTAAAAAACAAATAAGACATGTATCATTAAATTAATCTCATTTGTAGAATTAAAATACTCCACTGCATGTCAATGTATCAAACAATCATTAAAATAAATCAATCTCATTTGTAGAATTAAAATGAATTCCATTTTTTTCACCTAAATTTATCATGAACCAAGTAGGGTCAAAGCTACTAAAATATTAAAAATATTCTTAAATTATTTTAAATTTTAAATAAATCTTATACTTTTATTATATTCAAATAACTTTTTACAATCGGAATTTTACCCAAATAAACCTTGCTTCACTTAATTTATACGATGCAGAGCAAAACGAAGGTTACTTATGGTTCATATACAGCATGGCTTTTCAATTACCTGTTCGGAAGATGGTATGCTCATACTCGAACTCATAATTGAATGCTCCGGCACAGGCGGCGACGACATTTCGGTTTCATCTGAGTCGTTGTCAATTGTATTGCTGTCGTTATCTGTATCCATTACCTGGACCAAAACATGGGATACACAATACGTTATAATGAATTAATTGAAGAGAAAGATAATAGTACCTCTTGAAGAATGAATTGTCATTTTGCCTAAGATTTACCAGCCAAAGTGGAAAGCAGAATTGTGGCTGTGCTTGTGAAATTTGGTGGTGATAAAAGAGTGATGTATCTAATCACCTATAAATATTAGAGTGGGCGACACATACCCAGCTTATGTATAATGACACATGAATGGATGACATCAGATATATCACTTCACATTTTCAGTAATTAAAACCTTTTTTCGCATTTAAAAACCTACCTACGAAGAGGCAAATAAAATTTCGATTATTACATAACGACAGAAAGTTGTCAATAATTGTACGTCTATATAATAATTACACATCTTCATATGCCTTAAAAAGACGTGATGTACCATTGTCGACTATGACATAAGAACAACTACTTTGGAGAAAAGATAACACAATTGTCAGATTTTCACTAATTGTACTCTATCGATAATTAGACATCTTCACATGGCAACCGCGTTGCTCAGAGTCACGTGTGAACTATTGTTAGCTATTACATAACAACTACCTTTGGAGAAAAGATAATAGAATTATCCCTTCTAAATAATTTTTGATAATTTTAAACACGATCGTATCAATTTTGAAATGAAATAAATAAGAGCAATCGATCGCTCCATCAGCTGCCAAGCATAAGCGATCAATTGTCTTAACATCTGCTCATCATAAATAGTATTAATTTTGACTTTCAAGTTTATTTTTTTTTACAAAATATATAGTATCAATAGAGGCTTTAAAATTTTCAAAAAATAAAATGTTCTTTTTTATCAAAGATTTTAAAATTTTCAAAAAAAAAATGATTCCCTCCCACCGAAGGTTTAAAACTTTCAAAAAGTAAAATGTTTTTTCATCGGAGGCTTTAAAATTTTAAAAAAATAAAATGAGATATTTAGGGTTTTTAAGATAATGTTTTGAGGTATTATAAATCATTATCATCTTTGGAACAAAAACTCTATCTTAATATAGGCATTAAACTTAAAATAAAAAATCTTACCTTAAAATGAATTTTTTTTATCTCATTCAGTTCACCATTGACCATCTTTTAATATTTTTTCTCAAAATTATTTTAACATCTACTATCTTCTTTTCTTTCAAGTATATACAATGAAATGCATACAATGAATAAAAAATTTTTTTAAAATTTTCAAATTCAATTTCAAAACTCAAATTTTAATTTTTCTTTCTTTTCAAATATGCATGATGCATGGAATGAATTAATATAATGAATGCCATGTTCTCAACTTGATACATGTAATGAATGCAATGCATGAAATGCAAAAATCAATGTCATATATCTCTAATTGTTGTAAAGGGTTCTCAAGACTCTTTTTTATGTCTTCTCTCTTTTTCAACTTTCTATTATGTTCTTCAATTTAGTATTAAATCTATATTTTTTTTTCAAGGTCTAGATAGCAATTTTTACGCTTACAAATTAAGAAGATACATCATCTCTTACTTACAAGATAACTAAATAATTCTTACAAATCAAAATACTTTTCAAGGTTGAGTGTTTACCTAATAAAGTATAAAAAAATTATGAATGAAAATACAATAATATTTTAGATATAAGAAAAACAAAAGATATTGAATTTAAGCTTTAAAAATTTTTTCTAAAAAAATGAAAATATGACTTGTTAACTCTTACTCTCTTGATTCATCAATCTTGTTAGTGTGTTGAAGTGTCTAATTTATAGAGGAATTAATAAAATAACCGTTGAGAAAGCTTAGGAAATGAAAGTAGTTGTTGAATGCATGAAAAAAATAATCATTGGTGCGATCCCGTCCAGAACCGATCGATCCTTTCTTGAGAGGATCGATCCTTTGCCTGAATGATTGATCTCTTATGTGAGAAGATTGATCTTTTTTTTGAAAATTTAGTTCTGAGAGCATTCTGTTTGAAAATCAATCGATCCCTTCTAGAAGGGATCGATCCTATTCATGCTGGATGATAATTTCTTATTTTTTAATTTAATTATTAATTTGATCGTAATTTAAGTTATAAAAATTTAAATCGTAAATCATTTGAAAGTTTAAAAATTAAATTTAAAATTTTTTATCCATTTAAAGTTTATTATCTAATTTACTATGTATGAATTATGAGTGATCGAACTCATAATTGAATGCTCCAGCACAGGCGGCGGCGACATTTCGGTTTCATCTGAATCGTTGTCTATTGTAATGCTGTCGTTATCTGTATCCATTACCTGGACCAAAACATGGGATACACAATACATTATAATGAATTAATTGAAGAGAAAGATAATAGTACCTCTTGAAGAATGAATTGTCATTTTGCCTAAGATTTACCAGCCAACGTGGAAAGCAGAATTGTGGCTGTGCTTGTGAAATTTGGTGGTGATAAAAGAGTGATGTATCTGATCACCTATAACTATTAGAGTGGCCGACACGATAAAAGAGTGATGTATCTGATCACCTATAAATATTAGAGTGGGCGACACATACCCAGCTTATGTATAATGACACGTGAATGGATGACATCAGATATATCACTTCACATTTTCAGTAATTAAAACCTTTTTTCGCATTTAAAAACCTACCTACGAAGAGGCAAATAAAATTTCGATTATTACATAACGACAGAAAATTGTCAATAATTGTACGTCTAGATAATAATTACACATCTTCATATGCCTTAAAAAGACGTGATGTACCATTGTCGACTATGACATAACAACTACTTTGGAGAAAAGATAACACAATTGTTAGATTTTCAATAATTGTACTCTATCTGATAATTAGACATCTTCACATTGCAACCGCGTTGCTCAGAGTCACGTGTGAACTATTGTTAGCTATTACATAACAACTACCTTTGGAGAAAAGATAATAGAATTATCCCTTCTAAATAATTTTTGATAATTTTAAACACGATCGTATCAATTTTGAAATGAAATAAATAAGAGCAATCGATCGCTCCATCAGCTGCCAAGCATAAGCAATCAATTGTCTTAACATCTGCTCATCATAAATAGTATTAATTTTAACTTTCAAGTTTTTTTTTTTTTTTTACAAAATATATAATACCAATAGAGACTTTAAAATTTTCAAAAAAAAAATGTCCTTTCTCATCAAAGATTTTAAAATTTTCAAAAAATAAAATGATTCCCTCCTACCGAAGGCTTAAAACTTTCAAAAAGTAAAATGTTTTTTCATCGGAGGCTTTAAAATTTTAAAAAAATAAAATGAGATATTTAGGGTTTTTAAGATAATGCTTTGAGGTATTATAAATCATTATTATTTTTGGAACAAAAACTCTTTTTTAATATAGGCATTAAACTTTAAAAAAAAAAATCTTACCTTAAAATGAATCTTTTTTATCTCATCCAGTTCACCATTGACCATCTTCCAATGTCTTTTCTCAAAATTATTTTAACATCTACTATCTTCTTTTCTTCCAAGCATATGCAATGAATGCATACAATGAATGAAATTTTTTTTTAAAATTTTCAAATTCAATTTCAAAACTCAAACTTTAATTTTTCTTTCTTTTCAAATATGCATGATGCATGGAATGAATTAATATAATGAGTGCCATGTTCTCAACTTGATACATGTAATGAATGCAATGCATGAAATGCAAAAATCAATGTCATATATCTCTAATTGTTGTAAAGGGTTCTCAAGACTCTTTTTTATGTCTTCTCTCCTTTTCAACTTTCTATTATGTTCTTCAACTTAATATTAAATCTTTATTTTTTTCTCAAGGCTTAGATAGTAACCTCTACCCTTACAAATCAAGAAGATACATCATCTTTTACTTACAAGATAACTAAATAATTCTTGCAAACCAAAATACCTTTCAAGATTGTGTGTTTACCTAATAAAGTACAAAAAAAATGATGAATGAAAACACAACAATATTTTGGATACAAGAAAAATAAAAGATATTGAATTTAAGCTCTAAAAACTCTTGATTCTAAGAGAAAATGAAAACATGGCTTGTTAACTCTTGCTCTCTTGATTCATCAATCTTGTTGGTGTGTTGGAGTGTCCAATTTATAGAGGAATTAAAAAAGTAGCCATTGGGAAAGCTTAGGAAGTGAAAGTAGTCGTTGAATGCATGAAAAAAATAGTCGTTGGTACGATCCCGCCCAGAACTGATCGATCCCTTTCTTAAGGGGATTGATCCCTTGCCTGAGTGATCGATCCCCTATGTGGGAAGATTGATCTCTTTTTTGAAAATTCAGTTCTGGAAGCATTCTATTTGAAAATCAATCGATCCCTTCTAGAGGGGATCGATTTTGTTCATGCTGGATGATAATTTCTCATTTTTCAGTCTACTTACTAATTTGATCATAACTTGAGTTATACAAATTCAAATCGTAAACCGTTTGAAAATTTAGAAACTAGACTTAAAGGGCTTTTTATCCATTTAAAGTTCATCACCTAATTCACTATGTACGAATTATAACAAATTTTCAAAGTTGCCTATTGTGTAATTTTTTTGACAACTGCAGAGTGTCTAGTAAAAATTCAAAATTTTTTCTTAAAAAATTTGAATTTTATCCTTTGTTTTTCTTGTATCCAAAATATTATTGTGTTTTCATTCATCATTTTCTTTGTATTTTATTAGAAAAATACTCAACCTTGAGAGGTATTTTAGTTTGCAAAAATTATTTAGTTATCTTGTAAGCAAGAGGTGATGTATCCTCTTGATTTGTAAGGGTAGAGGTTGCTATCTAAGTTTTGAAAAAAAATAAAGATCTAGTACAATATAGGTTTGTATATTGTAAGAATTTTTCTTCAATTAGTGGATTGAAGCCTTGGTGTGAACAACCAAGAGAGATTATGGAGAATGATCGAACCTTTATAAATCATTATGTTTAATTTCTCTATCCTTATCTCCGTATAATTTATTGTTGTTTGTATTTGATTTTAGGTTCATTAATTGCTATTGTTTGCATTATATTTTCATCAAAGTTACTTATTGTTTTAATTTTCATTCAACTATATTGAAATCATTGTTTAAGAAGAATTTGAAAAAAATCCAATTCACACCCTCTCTTGACTCATTATCTCACTTACAAAGCTAACAATTGGTATCAAAACTTTAGTCTCTTTTTGTAGGTTTAATCAACAAGTGTACTAAATGTTAAAGTCTATATTTAATGCATGATCCATGTAAGATCGCATCAAAATGAAAACGTAATTTAATTATTCATAGGTCCAAGTTATTATTTAGATTCAAAATCCCAACTTGAGATATGTTATTTATAGGTCATATGGCTACCCAAGAATCTATCCCAAAGGGTAAATGCAAACGTCTTTCACATGCACTTGCTGATACATTTAATGCATTATCAATTTATAATTCATATGCTTGAGTAAAATGTAACAAAAAAAATAAATTTAAATTGACCTCTGCTCTCTATTCTCTATTTTTCATTTGTTATTGGTCGAGGATTATTGTTGGTCATTCTGCGAATTAGATTTTCTTTTGTAATGTTTTCTCAGCTTTGTATTTTAAAGAACGGTGAGTTACTATTTATGGTTTCATATGTTCTTTATTTTGTTCCTTGTTTGATTTAAAAGTAATTTGAATTAATCTTTGGAGAATTATACCGTTTTCATCAATTTTAAAGAAATTTTTAGACTCTATAGGAAATAACAATTTAAATGATATACTTTTCTTAAGGTAATTTAAAAAAATAAAAAACTACTAATTAAAATAAAATAAGACATGATAATCTCTTAATCATGTTTATAAAATTTTTAAAAAATCCATTATCATTGTTTCCAAATCTAACTCCTAATTTTTTATGCATTGAGAACTATCGTAACGATTTTGTGTCCGTCCAATGAATTTAAAATTAAAATAAAATAAAACGGAGTCGTCACCAATCTTTTTTGGCTAGGTGCGATTGGTCACCTATTAAAACATATCCTTTTAATGAAATCTTAAAATTAATTAAAATTTATTAAAAAGATAATTTTACGGTCTGCGAAACAGTCTGGGTTCGGGAGTCGGTTACGCGTGGGAAAGGATTAGCACCCCCACAACGCTCGTTAAAAACGGTACCAATTAACAATGTGTTATCCTTTGATTTTGATAAACATAGTCTTATTTTCAATATTCGAAAAATAATTTCTTTGATTTTTTATTCATTAAAAAAATTATTCTTGAAAAAAATAAATCAAAACCTTTTTATTGAAATAATTCTTAAAATGTTTCAGTACGTTGGTAACATTAGAAGAACTTTTTCTCACCTAGAGATTTCTTAGGCATCGCTTCTCGGAATACCATAGAATCTCATCCTTGGAGGCTCGAATTTATTTTTTGTAAGAAAATGTCATGTTAAAAAAAATTTATTCTCGAAAAAAAATAAATTAAAACTTTTTTATTGAAATAATTCTTAAAATATTCCAGTACATTGGTAACATTAAAAGAACTCTTTCACACCTAGAGATTTCTTAAAGCATCTCTACTCGAAATACTTTTAGAATCTCATCTTTGGGAGGTCTAAATTTACTTTTCGTAAAAAATTATATCATGTATGCAATGCAAATAATAACATGTTGATGCACACATCTTTTTCAAAAATTTTATTAATTGTTTTATTAATTTTTTTAATTAAAATTAAAATTTTGAAGAAAAAGGAATTTAATTATATTGAAGATTTTCTATAAATATTCCAATACGCTGGTAATATTTTACAAAAAATCTTCTCACCCAGAGATTTCTTAAAGCATCTTTACTCAGAATACTTTTAGAATCCCATCATTGGATTAAATTTCTTTCCTTCCTATTTTTATTACATATATTTTTAATATATTAATCAATTTTTATTTATTATTATAAAAAAGAAATTTTTATTTAAAAAATTTGAAAAAAAATGAAAATTTTATTATATTGAAGATTTTCTACAAATATTCCAATACACTGATAATATTTTACAAAAAATCTTCTCACCTAGAGATTTCGTAGGCATCACTACTTGAAATACCTTTGAATCTCATCGTCGGATAAAAATTTCATTTTTCTACGTTTTTATTAGTTTATTATTATTATTAAATTTATTTTTATATTATTGTTTTTAAAGTTTATTTTAAAAATTGACATAATTACATAAAAAAATTAACCACAATTTCATCATTTAATCTAACAAATATAATTATTTTAATATGTATAAATATTAATAAAATAATATATAAAAAATTCAAAAAAATTCAAAAAAAAATTTTTTTTTACCTGAACCGGACCGGTCAACGAGCGGTTTGGTTCGGTAGTTCGGTCAGGCGGTTCGGCTCGGCCTGGGTGGTTCGGTATTGGTTCGGTCAGACCGGTCAATGGCTGAAGAAGAAACGAGTCATCAAGTCGGATGCGTGAACCACGAGTCGGGTTGCGGGTTGACGTGCGGATCCTTCTTGGTCTAAACGACGTCGTTTTGGGCTTTAATGAAACGACATCATTTTGGTTCTGATGGTTTATATAAAAGTTAAAATTTTTTTTTTCATTCATTTCATTCTATTTTCGTAAAAAAAATTCCTCTTTTTTTTTCTTTCTTCTTCAGTCGATCTAGGACTGGTGGCCGTCCCTCGCGACAGCTACCGCAGTCCTTGCCGGCGACGAGCTCCGACCGTCGTCGATGGTGTCGAAAAATTTTAAAAATCTCTCACAAACTTCTCTCGACCCCCTGAACACAGATCCGACCTTTTTTTCACCAAAAAAAGTCTCAAAATCTCTAGATCTGTGGAGAAGTTTCGGTGAAACTATATATTTTTGTATTCTGACTCTTTTTTTTTTAAACTGACTTTTTTTTTCTTCTTGCAAGAAGCTCGGTGTTGGGTTTCTCCCTACGAAGAGGACTGTATATATTTTTTTTATGTTTTTTTTTAATTTTTTTGTAGCGTCTCTCTCTTTCTCCTCTTTTTTTTTTTTTGCGAAGAGCCCTATTTATAGAGCTCCGTGTGTTTGGGGGAAAGGGCATGGGGCTCGACACGGGTGTAAGCACAAGCCCCATGTCTTTTTTATTAGTTTTGGTTATATCTGATAGTTTGTCAATGGGAGAATTAATTTGAGGGGTGGAGGGTAGGGTCTGGTGGGGTGGTGGCAGTGGTGCTGGGGATGGCACCACTGCCATCCTTGATTTTTTTTGTTCTGTTCTATTTTTTTTCATTTTTTTTTGTATTTCATATTTTTTTATTGTATTTCGTATTTATACTTATACTATGTATTTATTACTTCTGGGCAAATTGATATCTACAGCTGCCCCTCTTTGCACATTACTGGTAATCAGTAATACGACAAAGACAAAGACAACAATTTTGTCCGAAATCCAAATGATTTTTTTTTCGAAAATACTCCTCTCTCTTGAGGCTCGATAACTTTTGAAAATTTAAAATCTGAAAAAGCTCCTCTCAGCAAAGGCTCAACAACTTTAAGATCTTATCTTGAAAAAGGGCTCCTCTAAGCAGAGGCTCAACAACTTTAAAATTTCATCTTGGAAAAGGCTCCTCTCAACAAAGGCTCAACAACTTTAAAATCTCATTTGAAAAAGGGCTCATCTCAGTAGGAGCTCAACAACTTTAAAATTTCATTTGAAAAAGCTCCTCTCAGCAAAGGCTCAACAACTTTAAAATTTCATTTAAAAAAGTTCCTCTCAGCAGAGGTTCAACAACTTTAAAATCTTATTTGAAAGCAGAGGCTCAATAACTTTAAAATCTCATTTGAAAAAGCTCCTCTCAGTAGAGGCTCAACAACTTTAAAATTTCATATTGAAAAAGGCTCCTTTCAGCAGAGGCTCAACAACTTTAAAATCTCATTTGAAAAAGCTCCTCTTAGTAGAAGCTTAACAACTTTAAAAATCTCATTTGAAAAAGCTTCTCTCAGCAGAGGCTCAACAACTTTAAAAATCTTATCTTGGAAAAGCTCATTTCAGCAGAGGCTCAGAGGCTCAACAACTTTAAAAATCTTATCTTGGAAAAGCTCATTTCAGCAGAGACTCAACAACTTTAAAATCTCATCTAAAAAAGCTCCTCTCAGCAGAGGCTCAACAACTTTAAAATCTCATCTTTTCTCAAAACTGAGTTCTTTTCTTTTAACAAGTAAATTCTTCTCTTTTGAAATCTTTTAAAATCTCATCTGAAAAAGCTCCTCTCTGTAGAGGCTCAACAACTTTAAAATTTCATCTTCTCTCAAAATTGAGTTCTTTTCTTTTAACAAGTAAATTTTTCTCTTTTGAAATCTTTTATTCAATCAAGAAATGGAAAGTCTCTGTCCTTATTAAAATTGTTCATGGATGCATGTACTGAATGCTCTAAATGCAATGCATGTAATGCAATCAAAATTATTCATTGTAGTAAAAAGGTTCTCAAAATCTCTCACTTTTGGCTTCTTTTATCAAAATTTTTATACGACGAATCTGTTCTTAACATCTGACCCCAATATTTTTCTTCTTCAAAAGTCTGCAACATCAATGTCCTGTCATATTTTTTTCATCCTTTTTCATTTGCCTTTGTCAACTTTTAAAAAGTAATGCTAAGATCTTTCATGTTTGTTTTTCTTTTCATCATTTTAAGTTCAAGATCAATAAAATGCAATCACACATTTCTTCTATTCATATGGTGGATAAAAATGAGAATAAAAGAATGGATAAGTGTTATTTCCAAAAGAAAGAAAGCATATTTTATTAGATCGATAACAAGTACATGGTAAAGTATTTGAGTTGAAACAAAGGTGCCTAAATGATGATCATAAGATAATCATGAACAGAATATTCTTAGATTCTTTTTCTAAAACTAAATTAGATGACTTCCTTAATCTTTCAGAGTTCATCAAACTACACTTACCCCTGTATTATGAAATGATGCTTCTTCTTCGCATCCAAGCCGTCTTTTTCAGGTTTTCAACTTCGGATAAGTCATCATTTTTTTATTTTTTTACTTTTTTTTCAAGCAAAGTATTTCTTCACAGCATCTGAATTTATCAGAGTAGGTAAATCACTTCCATCCATTTCTGTCAAAATAAATGCCCCACTAGAAAAGGTTTTTTTCACCACATACGGGCCTTTCCAATTTGGTGTCCATTTTCCTCGATTATCATGTTGATTTGGAAGGATCCTTTTCAGCACTAAATCTCCTTCTCTAAAGCAACGGGAATGAATGTTCTTGTCATGTGCTCTCATCATCTTTTTTTGATATAATTGACCATGACAAAGTGCTGTAAGTTTTTTTTCCTCAATGAAGTTCAACTGCTCATAGCGATTTTGAACCCATTCTGCTTCCTCTAATTTTACCTCCATCAGGACTCTTAATGAGAAAATTTTTACTTTGATCGATAGCATCGCTTCCATTCCACATATCAAAGAGAACGAAGTGGCTCCAATAAATGTTCGGACTGATGTTCTATAAGCATGCAAAGCAAATGGTAACTTTTCATGTCAATCTTTATAAGTATCAGTCATTTTTTCCAAGATTCTTTTGATATTCTTATTTGCAGCTTCTACTGCCCCATTTATCTTTGGACGATATGGTGCCGAATTACGATGACGAATCTTGAACTGAGTGTAAACTTCATTCATCATCTTGCTGTTCAAATTTTTGGTATTATCAAAAATAATTATCTTTGAAAGCCAATATCTACATATTATCTTCTTTTTTATGAATTTGCATACCATAGATCGGGTCACACTAGTGTATGATGCGGCTTTTACCTATTTTATAAAGTAATCAATAATCACAAAGATGAATCTATGTCCATTTGAAGCTTTTGGAGTGATGGGACCAATGACATCCATACCTCACATAGAGAATGGCTATGGAAGAGCCAAAACATGCAACGTTATTGGAAGAGTGTGGATCTTGTCAGCATAGATATGACATTTATGATATTTTTTGGCATAATCAATACAGTCACTCTCCATTGTCAACCAATAGTATCCAGCCCTCATAATTTGTCTAGCCATCATATGACCATTTGCATGTGCCTCACAAACTTCATCATGCATCTTTTCAATAATCTTCTTCGCTTTAGCTGCATTCACACATCTTAAGAGTACTTGATCTTGATCCCTTGTATAGAGGACTTTTCCGTCAAGAAAGAAACTCATAGCCAACTTTCTGATAGTTCTCTTATCATTTTTTGTTACATGTTCTGGGTATTGCTGGCTTTTAATATATTGCATGATGTCATGATACCATGGTTTTCCATCAACTTCTTCTTCAACACCTAAACAATGTGCTGGTTCATCTTTCACATCCAGCTTGATGGGTTGAATTTTAGTATTTGCATATATTTTAATCATTGTAGCTAGAGTAGCCAGTGCATCAGCAATTTAATTTTTTTCTCTAGGCAAATGCTCGAATTGAACTTCTTTGAATTGTTTAACCAACTGAGAGATGTACTTATGGTACTGTATCAACTTGAAATCTCTGGTTTCCTATTCTCCTCGTAATTGATAGATGACTAGAGCTGAATCTCCAAACACATCTAATACTTTAATTTTCTTTTCAATTGCTGCTTGTAGACCCATAACACAAGCCTCATATTCAGTCACATTATTTGTGCAATTAAAATTTAACTTGGCTGTAATGGGATAATAGTACCCATCGGGAGATATTAAAATTACCCCAATACCATGAAACAAAACATTAGCAGCTCCGTCAAAATACATCTTCCAAGACTCTTCAATAGGTTTATTTTCTTCAATGGCCGTCACATCTTCATCAGGGAACTCCAGGTTCATTGATTCATAATTTTCAATAGCGCGATCAGTAAGAAACTTGGCTACGGCACTTTTTTTTATAGCTTTTTGAGTCACATAAATGATATCATATTCTGAAAGCATAACTTGCCATCGCGCTATTCTTCCTGTCAATAAGAGCTTTTCGAAGATATACTTAATAGGATCTAACTTTGCTATGAGCCAAGTAGTGTGATAAAGCATATATTGTCTAAGCCTTCAAGTTGTCCAGGCTAATGCACAACATATCTTCTCTAATGGTGAATACTTGGACTCATAATCAGTGAATTTTTTGCTCAAGTAGTATATTGCTCGTTCTTTCCTGTCAGTTTCATCTTTTTACCCCAGCACACGTCTCATGAAATTTTCATGCACTGTTAAGTACAAGATCAAAGGTTTTTTTAGGATTGGAGGCACCAACACAGGTGGATTTGACAAGTATTCTTTGATCTTATCAAAAGCTTCTTGGCATTCATCATTCCATTCTCCTGGATCATATTTTCTGAGAAGCTTGAAAATAGGATCGCACTTATAGGTGAGTTGAGAGATGAAATGAGCAATATAGTTCAGTCTCTCAAGGAAACCTCGCACTTTTTTTGGGGTACGAGGAGGAGATAAGTTTTGGATGGCTTGTATCTTATTCGGGTCTACTTCGATCCTTTTTTACTGATCACAAAACCCAATAGTTTTTTTGACTTGACACCAAATGTACAACTTCAGCTGAAATCTTTTCAGCTTGTCAAACAGCTTTTTGAGATTGACTATATAATCTTCTCATTCATGAGATTTTGCAATCATATCATCCACATATACTCTATTTCTTTATGCATCATGTCGTGGAAGAGAGTCACCATTGCTCTTTGATAAGTGGCACCAGCATTTTTTAACCCAAAAGGCATGACTTTGTAACAGAATGTTTCTCACATGATCACAAATGTAATTTTCTCCATATCATCTCGAGCTATCTTGATCTGATTATAGCATGAGAAACCATCCATAAAGGAAAATATGGAATGCCTAGTAGTATTATCCACTAAAGTATTGATGTGAGGTAAAAGAAAGTTATCCTTGGGACTTGCTCTATTCAAATCTCGATAATCGACACACATTCTCACTTTTTCATCTTTTTAAGAACTGGCACTATGTTGGCTACCCATTTAGGATATTTTACGACTTTTAAAAATCCAGCATCGAACTGTTTCTTCACTTCCTCTTTAATTTTCAGCAGCATCTCTGGTTTTATGCGCCTTAGCTTTTGGTGCATCGACTTACATCTTGGTTTTAAAGGTAACTTGTGCTCTACAATATCAGTGCTGAGTCCTGGCATATCCTAGTAAGTCCATACGAACACATCTACATATTCTCGGAGCAGTTCTTTTAGCTTTTATCTTTCAGTTGGTAAAAGAGATGTACCAACTTTGACCTTTCTTTTATTCTCACCATCTCCCAAATTTACTGATTCAGTAATTTTTTAGTGGGGTTCAATTGGCTTATCTTCATGTTCCATTAATTTTAACAAATCAGGAGGCAGTGTATAGTTATCTGAATCTTTCTCATTATCAAGTTCGTTAACATGAATTAAGTTTTCGAAATCAAATCTGAGATGATTGTCATGATTATTTTCATGTTCATTGTTTGGGACCCTGCAAAGGGTAAGATGGAGAGAATATTGGCACACAAAATTGGAATGACAAGAAAATGTAAGACAAAAAGAATGAAAGGTAAAATGAAGATAAAAATAATAGAAGAAATGTGGATGCATCTTCTAAGTCTTTTATTAGAACGACAAACATAAACACACCATAAAAGATCTCTTAATACTCGTAGAAAGTAATTAGGGATTTAAAGTTCACAGTACATTACTTTTCTAAAGTTTTAAAAATAACAGGCAGCTCTGTAACTTTCTAATTATCGAGCTCAAAATCTGAAAGACAAGGGTACACGAACAGCTCTTCACTTCGACTCTTATTTTCTCCATCATCCACCATTTGAATGGCCAGCTCTGAAAATTTTTTCACGAATCTTGCATTTGGGGCTACCGGTAAATCTGGATAAGTGTATCCTCCTGAGTGAAAAGAATCATAGAGGTATAGAATGACTATGGGCTCTGACTCCGGCTCATATCCCTTAAGATTAGCTATCCTCTTATCTCTTTTCTCATTCACCATTCTTGTTCTATCCCCTCTCATTGGCTTATATCCCAAGCCAAATCTGTCTCTCTTTTCATATATGATCGATGGCTCCGTGATTCCTTGCAGGTTCTTTTCAAGTCTGACTTCAGGTCGCCATCCCATCTTGATAAGCTGTTTGACTACCATTTTAGTCATCGTAGACAAGTGTGACGAATACAATTTAGATCCTCCAACTATATATGTTGCATTGGTAATCTCGAAGGACCTATAAGAGCATTCTAGAGCTTTATCTGCCGATTCCATATAAGGAGTATTTATCGGTTGAGTTACCAATACATCTTCTTCTTTTACCACACATGTTAGTTTTTCTTCAACAATAAATTTAACTTTCTGATGTAATGAGGATGGGACAGCACCTACCATATGGATCCATGGTCTACTTAATAAACAACTGTATGAAGGAGAGATGTCCATAACTTGAAATTTCACGTTGAAAGTGCATGGGCCAATCTGCAATGGCACTTTTATATCTTCTAGCACCTCTCTTCTGGATCCATCAAAGGCTCTCACTATCATATGACTAGGTTTCATATAAGATCCATCAACAGGGAGTTTTGCCAGAGTAGTCACAGGCATAACATTGATGGATGAGCCATTATCAATCAAAATCTTAGCCATTATATAACTTTTACATTTCACAGTAATGTGAAGAGCCTTGGTACTTCTTCTACCTTCAGAAGGAAGCTCTTCATCATTGAAGGAGATATAGTTTGAAATCATCAGATTACCAACAAGTTGTTCCACATATTCAACAGAAGCATTGTGAGACACATATGCTTGATTTAGCACCTTTAGCAAAGCATTACAGTGTGACTCTGAATTTAGCAATAATGACAATAGCAAAATTCTAGCTGACATCTTGTTAAGCTATTCTACCACGCTATACTCGCTATGTTTTATTAACTTCAAAAATTTATCTGCTTCACTCTCAGATACTGACTTCTGACATTCTTTTTTTGGGGTTGTGTCAAGACCACTCTGACTTTCATTTTCTTCTCTTACCTTGGCTTTCTCCTTTCTAGCATTTTCTAAAGCCTCTGGGGTATAACACCTACCACTTCGAGTTATGCCTCTTACACCCGTTATGTTGACAGTATTTGGGTTGCTATGACATCATAATCATACTTTCAAGGTACTGCTTTATCATTCTGATATGAAAAAGGGTCAGGAACTTTAATTGTTACCACAGGTCGGGAGATAGGCTTTTCTAGCTTCGATGTTGGCTTTTCATCATAATAGATAGTTACCGATTTACGCACAAACTTATTCTTTGAATCAATGGTAGACACTTCAGCTTTCACCAACTCTTATCTTTTTTGGTAAAACTCTATTCGACCCTCATCCATCAATTTTTGCACTTCTTGACGAAATTGATGATAATTTTCGATAGAATGCCCCATAACACCTCCGTGATAATTACAGCTTTCAGTTGAGCTAATTGCTTTAGAGCAATTTTAAGATTCTATTGGCTTCAACATGTCAGCTTTGACCAATACTTCGAACACCTTAATCATCGGAGTCTTAACTTCATTTATTTTCTCCCTCACGTGATTTCTTTACCCATCAATTAAGACATTTATTGATGGTTTGGTATAATTTAGTAAAGAATTTTCATTGACATTCGAAGTCTTTTGTTAGTTGATATCAAAATTTAATATTCTTTTATTGATATCTACAGGAACAAGATATAATTGAGCCAGAGATCATTGCTCAATGTCCAATATCTCTTATGCAAACTTTATGTCCTTTTCCTTAAAGAAAAAATCTTCAGTCCATTTTCACATTAAAATATGACATTGACTCGACTAATGCTGTCAATGCCTATCAAATTTACATGTAGCCAGAGATAATTGCTGATTGTCCAATATCTCTTATGCAAACTTTATGTCCTTTGCTTTAAAGAAAAGGAATCTTCAGTCCATTTTCACATTAAAATATGACATTGACTTGGTTAATGCTGTCAATGCCTATCAAAGTATTTCCATTAAGCCATGATGGAGCCAGAAATCATTGCTGAATGTCCAATATCTCTTATGCAAATCCTTTTCTTTAAAGAAAAAAAATCTTCAGTCATTTCCACATTAAAATATGACATTGACTTGGGTAAAGCAGTCAATGCCTATAAAAGTATTTCACATTTAATGATGGAAAAACCCCGTTAGTTTCATTTTATTATAATTTTTACTAGCATTGTAAAATATTGCAAAACGTAATTTGTAGTCGATGGATTTGGAATTAATTCCCAAACTAGATTTTTTTTTTAAGTAGGCGTAGTTGAGGCAGTATTTTTTTTTTTTTTAAGTAGGGAAAGGGTAGTTCTATAATTTTCAAGAGGAATTATTATAACCATTTTATCAAGTACAAGTTAATTTGAAGTTCAAGTATTCCAGGGCTAAGGACAATTCAAAGCAATTATTTGCTGCACCTTCATGAATAGGCTATTATTGTTTGTTCAGTTCCTTTCAACTTTATCGAGTTCTTTGGTAAAAGTGGATAGCGAAGAAGATGAAAAATTAATAACTATAAAGATGAAATTTGAAAAGAAAAGAAAATTTTATTTTGGTTAAAAAGTTAAAAATACTTTTGAATTATAATTTAATAATTATTTAAATTTTTAATATTTTATTATAATCAATCAAATTCATAATATTTCATTTCGATTTAATTGAATCTTCAAAAGAATGAAATCTAATTATATGACAAAATCAATCAATCATCAAATTATAATAAATTGAATTTTTAAAGAATCTTAGAAAGAGACAAATAGGAAAAAGAAAAAAGAAAAAAAATACTGTTTTATTTTATTTTATTTTTACATATATTAATTATGTTACTTGATAAATTTTCATACATTTTATTGAAATCATATAAAATTTTATCTTAATTAATTAAAAATTTAATAGTGTTAACTATTCCATCTAAATAAAAATTTAATTAGATGTAAATAAATATTGAAAAGATTAATTGATTGTAATAAAAAATAAAAACTTAAATATTTTTTAATTATAATTTAAAACTTTTTATACCCTTTAGACATTTATCTTTATCTATTGTTTGGTAAAGTTAAAAGAAATAAAAAATATAAAAAATGTATTATTTACCATTATATAATTTGTAATTTGAGAAAAATAAAAAAAGAAATTTAAAAAATAATGATATCATGCACAATTATTCACATCTTTATATTTTTTTCTCTTATCATTCTAAGTTGGAATTATTGATTTATGTGAATGAAAATAAAAAATTATATTTTTTATCATTTTTCTCACTTTGTTCTCCTACCAACTATACACCCAATCCGTTATTTTCTTTTTATTTAATTTTCTATCCACCCTATCCATTGTTCTACTTTTTCACCCTATTAATATTGTAACCACTTATTGTTAGAGGTGTCCATGAACTGAGCTATATCAGACTAGGTCCAATTGAACTTTAAAAATTGTTGCTAAGAACTCGTTTTGTCCAAATGGCTCAATTTTTTTTTTTTTTTTAAAGATTCTAAAGTAATTGAAATATATATAAAATTTTAATATTTTTAAATATATTTAAAAATTAAATTAAAGTATTACTTAAAAATTTATATTTTTAAATTAATATATTTTAATAAGTATATTAAAATATTAAAATTAATTACAATAAAATATATTATTGGTTTCACTCAATTATGATTGTGCTTTTTAACTAATCACTTAACTTTTAATATTTTTATTTAATCATTTAAGTTTGAACAAGTGCTTTTTGTCAATCATTCGTTAGTTTCTAATGACGTACTAACTAGTAATACCATGTTAGCTATTAGGTGCTATACGATACCTGATATGATGTGGTAGACATGTGGGATTGCCATCGCGACATTATAAGTTTTGAAAAAAATCTTGGCAGTTTAAACATAAATGTCAATTACATTTTGGTCACTTAGATTTAAGAATTTCTATTCTAATTTCTTGAAAATTTACAATTTCATCACTAACAAATAAGTCATCAAATTTTATAAAAAATAGAAATAAGTATTTGATATTTTATTGCATGAAATTAAATTATAAATTTTTATTTTATTATTTTGAAAAATAGATGAATATTATCCACAAGCAAGAATTACTAAAATACTGTTATTTCAAATATTTGTAATTCAACTCATCAAAATAAACTCAAATATTTTATATTTCATAATGTCAAGATTCTAATTATAATGTTCATAATTTTAATTTCATGTAATAAAATATTAAGAGAAATACAAATAGAAAATAAAATAAAATAATTTATTACATTAAATTTCATAAACAATTAGTGATCAAATCACTATAAATTCTTGATAACAAAGAGCCATTAATAATGGAGACCAAAATATTAGCAAATTTCATAATCATTAGTAACCAAAATATTAATAAATTTCATATTTCATAATGTCAATATTCTAATTATAATATATTTCTGTTATCTATATTTCTTTTAATATCTTATTAAATGAAATTAAAATTATAAGCTTTTATTATAATTAGAACCTTAACATTATGAAATATGAAATAGTTTCTATAATTAATTTTGATGGATTGAATAACAAAGATTTGAAATAATGTTAATTTAGTAATTTTGGCAATTTGATAATATTCATCCATTTTTTAAATTCAAATTGGTATAATATAATAAAATAAAAATTTATAATTTAATTTCATGCAATTAAAATATCTAATGCTTATTTTTGTTTTTTTTATAAGATTTAAGGATTTATTATTAGTGATCAAATTGTAAATTTTTAAAATTGAGAGAGCAGAAAATTTTTTTTTTAAAAATTAGGTAACCAAAATGTAATTCATCTTTAATTTTAACATTTAATTTTTTTTAAATTTATAATATCACATCAATAATGTTGCATGACTTGTTAGATAACTCTATTTACCATCCAACAAACATTTTATTGTTAGTGCCGATCACATTTATAAGTTTTTCTACTTTCAATCAAATTTTTGTCGTAACGGTTTTGAAACCGCCGACGTAATATGTTTTAAAATAGAGAGAAATAAAAGAGGAGTTGCCACTAATCTTTTTTAGGATGTGATCGGTAATCCAAAAGTTTATCTTTTTAACAAAACTATAAAAATGAGTATAAAGTTTATCAAAAAGATAAAATTTTGGTTTAAAAAAAATCATGTTAGGCTCGGGAGTTGTTATGTGCGGGGAAGGATTAGCACCTCCACAATGCCCATAAATTGGTACCATTTAATTATGCGTTATTTTCGACATTGGATAAAAATGGTTTCAATTTGAAATTTAACACTAATTCCCTTCATTTGAAAAAATAAAATTTTGCTAAAGCTTTTTATCTAGGAATATTGAGAAAATCTTAAAGTTAAAGAATTATTTTAAAAATTTTCAATATCTAGGCAGAATTTAAAATAACTCTTTTCGCTTAAAATTTAACATGATAATCTTTAAAATGAAATAACAGTCTTTATATAAGATAATTGTTAGTGACTCTCCAACATTTAGACAAAGTACCAAGAATTATTTCCTTTGGAATGTTATTTTTATTTTATTTTATAATATAATTTTTTTTTAAAAAAAAGTATTATTCTTTTTTATTATAAAATATTTTATCATCAAATAGTAAATAAAAATTAAAGACAAAATAATAAAAATAATTACCAATGCTAACACGCTAATGGATGTATGCCAATGAATGTTATGTGGAATGAGATGCAATTTTAAAGTTGGGTTCTTAAGTATAATGAAACTACCCCGACTTTTCAACATCTAGGCAGAGCTTAGGTGCGACTGTTTGTATTTGAGATCCTAATTTACTATTATACTTTTTATTTATTCAAGTTATTATTAATGCAAATTAAGAATTCGTATGAAAAACGTAATGAAATAAAGTTTTCTAAATACCCCATCATCTAGGCAACATTTGAGAACAAATCATTTCAAATGAGATTCTCACACGTGTCCATGGGATTTTCAAAATGTTTTGAGTAAGGGCTTGCGTAGAGGTTTTAAAGGTTAGGGTTTTGAGTTTAGAAGTTTGGATTTAAGAGATTTTGGATTTAAGAGTTTTTGATTTAAGGGATTTTGGATTTTAAGATTTTGGATTTGAGAGGATTTTGGATTTTAGGAATTTTAGAAACCTGAGATTTTGAAAATTAAGAATTAGTGTTTGAGGTTTCGTTTTTAAGAAAATACGAATATCTTTAAAAATTTTCAACATTTAAGCGAATTTTCGAAACAAGTTTGATTTTAATGATTTTTTAAAATTAATTAAAAATTTCTTATATATTTCTTTTTATGAAAATTTATTAATAATAATTCTCCAACATCTATGCGAAATTATTTCTTTAGGAAAATATTTTTTATTCCCTTCAACATTTAGGTAGAAAAATAATAATAATTATTTTATTATTATTATTTTTTTAAGCATTTTTAAAATATATACATTTTAATTATTATCTTATTTATTTTCATTTTTTTTATTATTAAAACAATTAAAAAACTTATCCTAACAAATTTAAAACTTATCATGCATAAATATATAAAAAAAATACTTAAATTAACAAAAAAATAATATATAAAAAAATAAAAAATTCAAAAACATAAAATAAAATTTTTTTTACCTGAATTGGATTGGTCAACGGTCTGGTCAATGCTGGTCTGGACCGATCTGACCAGTTCGATGGTTCAATTAATGGTTTGGACTATCCAGCAGTTCGAACCGATTCAATCAGTTCACTGGGGGTTCGTCTGAACCGACTGAAGGTTGGCTGAGGTGGGTCGGTTTGTGCGGATCTTGGGTCGGGTTCGATCCACGCACGGATCCTCTTATGCTTAAAACGGCATCGTTTTGACCCTATGCTCAAAATGACATCGTTTTGCTTTTATGTTTTTTTTTTTTATAAAAGTCAGCCTTTTTTTTTTCAGTTCATTTTTTTGTTTTTGAGAAAAAAAAAAGAGAGAGCGCTGGGAAAAGGTTCGGGGCCCTTGCCGTCCAGTTGTCGGACTGTTGCACCGATCATCGCCTGGGCCACCATCGGTGGTCGAAAATTTTAAAATCCTCATAGAAGCTCCTTTCGACGCGATCTTTTTAGATCTGATCTCTTTTTCGTCAGAAACGACCTCGATCGATGTAGATCGGGGTTTAAAGTTTTTTGTTCTTTTTTTTTTAAAACTCAAACTAATGAGCTTTCTTTTTTGTTGCAAGTATCTCCTTGGCGTTGGGTTCCTTGCCGATTCGACGAGGATTGTGGTTTCTCTTTTATGTGGTTTTTTATTTTTTTATGTTAATTTTCGTAGATCTGTTTATTTTTTTGTTTGGGTATTTGGGGGGTTATTTGGGTTTTTTTTTCGTCTGAGAGGTTTTTAGTAGATGTGCGTATTTTTTTGGTGTTCTGGTGAAGGTATCTCCGAACGTTTTCAGAGGAGGTAGATCAAGTGTTTTAAAAAGGTTGGAAATGGTGGTAGCGTGTGCTGATGGAGCCATAGGGTCTTCGTGAAGGACTGGACGAGGGGGTGGTATGTTGGCTAGGGTAGCTTGGTAGGACATGGGTGGCCAGCAGTGTCGTGCACTGCACCTGCTGGCACCAACCCTTTCCATTTTGTTTCTTCTTCTGTGTGGACTTTTTTATTTGTCTTTCTTTTTTTAATTTTTTTTAATTAATTAATTTTTTAATTATAATTAAACCAATATTATTATTATTATTATTGTTATTATTTTAAAAAATTATTATTATTAAAAAATATAGACCCAACTAAAATTTAGTGTCTACAGTTGTCCCTCTTTGCACATTACTAAAAATCAGTAATAGGGTAAAGATAAAGACAATAATTTTGTCCGAAGCTAACTAAATAAAAGCAATTGGGATTAAATTGTAAGTCAGGAACATAGGAATGACCGGGATTAAACCATGAGTCAGAGATTAACGACAATTGGGACTGAATCGCAAGTCAGAGAAATAAAAATAACTGGGATTAAACTGCAAGTCAGAAAAATAAAAGCAATTGGGATTAAACCATGAGTTGAGAAATTATAGGAATGACTGGGATTAAATTGCAAGTCAAAAAGTAAAAGTGACCAGGATTAAATCACAAGTCAAGAAGTAAAGAATTGATCGGGACAACACCGCTAGTCGAGAAGTAAAGAATCGATCGGGACAATACCGCAAGTCAAAAAATAAAGAATCAATCGGGATAACACCGTAAGTCAAAATTGTGAATCAAGGAATAACAAGATCAGGATTGAACTTGGATTAAATCACCAATCAAAAATGAGGAGAGCGGGATTAAACCATGAGTAAGAGAAATACTAAGGATCAAGATTAAACCGCGAATCAGAGAATAAAGAGATCGTGATTAAACCACGAATCAGAGAATAAAGAGATCAGGATTAAACTACAAATTAAAAAAAGATGTTAACTCGAATTGAATCACAAGTCACAAAATAAGGAAACCGAGAATAAACCACGGGTCAGAGGTTAACAATAACAATCTAGATTAACTGCGATTTTAAATTAAAGTGATCGGGATTGAACTACGAATCAGAGAATAAAAAGATCGAGATTAAACCGCAAATAAAAAAAATGAAGATAACCTGGATTGAATCACAAGTCAAAAAATAAAAAGATCGAGAATAAACCATGAGTCAGAGGTTAACAACAATCGAGATTAAATTATGATTTTAAATTAAAGAGATCAAGATTGAACCGTGAATAAAAATTAAGAGACCGAGATTAAACCACGAATTAGAAAATGAAATGATCAGGATTAAATCATGAGCCTAATATTGATGACGACTGGGATTAAACTGTAAGTTAGAGAGATAAAAGAGACTGAAATTAAACCGTAAGTCAATAAATAAAGAAATGACTGAGATTAAATCACGAGCCAAATATTAAAAATAATTGGGACTGAACCACAAGCCAGGGGATTATATAAGACTGAGTTATGAGTTGAAGGGGATTAGGTACCCTATAGATCGACAGTTTCGATTTTAGGGAATGTGCTAACATACCATCCTCAAGGCTATCATCTTTGTTTCGAAAAAAAAAACAGATTGATTCTTCCTGATGTCTCATAAAGAAACCTTTTATGCAACTTATCAAGAGGTATGTAATGCGTGTGATGATTATGATGAATAAAAAACAAAGATGCCGTCAACGAATTATATCATACATTTTCATCCAAGTTAATTCAACTTTTGGTTCAATTCTTTCAAACTTTAAAAGCAGCTTTCAGTAATCTTGTCCTTTTAAATCTTTCAATTTTTGACCAAAAATCTCTATTTCATGACGGACCCATTTGGCTTTTAGTCGCTCAAAAATCCCCTTTCTTTTATTCTTTATCCCCTTTCTCTTCTTTGTCTTCAGTAATCAATCAATTTTATTTCATTCTTTTTGTCGCATATTACTATTTTTGTCATCCTTATATTGCATTCTTTGTTTGAGCGGTGCATTGATCTATTATGGACTTTATCAATCGTTATCTTAATTTTAAATGACAAATGCAATAATTTCAAGTTCAAAATTGGGTGTGAAATAAAGTCAGTAATAAGGTATTTTGGGTTTAGGAAGATAAAGATAAGCCTTTCGGGACACAAAGAATAATTAACTCAAAAGTATTTCAAGAACCAAATTATTAACTCTCTAGATAATGAACATTTGAATGACATTGGCCTATTCAGACCATGTTTTTTTTTGAAAACTCGTTACATTTGTGGTCTTGTCACTTATGATTTCATATAACAAATCCTTGCCTCATATCTATGACTAATGATAACTTGCCCCATAAAAGTTATCTCTTTTAACTTCGGTGACAATTCATCCATTCAATGCCACTCTTTCGTTCTTTGAAAGACTTTCTTCGAGCTCCACCTTCATTCAAGCCACCTTTACAGGTTTTCAGCTTAAATGACCCCCTTTGACTCAAATCGTCCTTTTCGGGTTTTCAATTTGAATCACTTTCTTTTCTCATGTTTTTTTTTTTTTTATGTATTTTATGTATTTTTTTGTATATTTTTTTTTTTTTTAAGCAAAATATTTCTTGACAATATTTGAATTTACAGGATTTGGTAATTCATCTCCATCCATTTCTGTAAGGATTAGAGCTCCACCAGAAAAAGCCTATTTTACCCAAATGAACCTTCTCAATTGAATGTCCATTTTCCTCTATTGTCATGCTGACATGACAAAATCCTTTTCAAAACCAATTCATCCTCGCGAAAACATCAGGGTCGTATCCTTTTGTCATGTGCTTGTATGATTCTTCTTTGATACATTTGTCCATAACTGAGTGCTGAAAGCCTTTTCTCTTTAATAAGATTCAGTTGCTCGAAACGATCTTGAGCCCATTCTGTCTCATCCAATTTTGTCTCCATCAACACCCTCAGAGAAAGAATTTTCTCCTCAATTGACAATACAACTTCCATCCCATACACTAGTGAAAATGATGTGGCCTGTATAGAGGTTCGGATTGATGTTCTATAGGCAAGCAAAGCAAAAGGTAACTTTTCATGCCAATCTTTATATGTGTTAGTCATTTTTTTCAATATTCTCTTGATGTTCTTATTTAAAGCTTTCACTGCACCATTCATTTTTGGGCAATATGGTGCTGAATGATGATGCTTGATCTTAAACTGTGCACATAATTCTTTCATCATTTTATTATTCAAATTGCTAGCATTATCTAAGATGATCCTTTTTGGGAGCTCATGCCAGCATACTATCTCTCTTTTTATAAATCTACATACTACTGATTGCGTAATATTAGCATACGAAGCTGCTTCTACCCACTTTGTGAAGTAATCAATTATCACAAAAATAAATCGATGCCTATTTGAAGCTTTTGGGGTTATAGGTCCAATCACATCCATTTTTCACATAGAGAAAGGCTATGGTGGTGCCAAGATGTATAGCGAGATTGGAGGGGAATGAATTTTAACTGGATAAATTTGACATTTGTGACACTTTTTAGCATAACTGATGCAATCATTTTTCATTGTAAACCAGTAGTAACTAGCTCTCATAATCTGTTTAGCCATCATATGCCCGTTAGCATGTGTTCCACAAATTTTTTCGTGTACTTATTCAAGTATCCTTCTTACTTCCACAGCATCGACACATCTTAGCAAAATTTGATCTCGACTTTTTTTATACAGAATTTCTCCATCGAGCATAAAATTTGCTGCTAATCTTCAAATGATCTTTTTATCATTTTCTAAAGCCTACTCTGAGTAGTTTTAATGATTGATATATTATATAATGTCATAGTACCATGGTTGTCGATTTACTTTTTCTTTCATGTTTGAATAGTGGGTTGGTGAAATTTTCATTTGTACTCTAATAGGCTAAATTCTCGTACTATTATTTAACTTAAACATTGCTGCCAAAGTAGCCAAGGTGTGAGCAATATGGTTTTCTTTTGGGGAACATGCTGAAATTGGATCTCTTTAAAATGTTTCATCAAGCCAGTTATGTGCTTTTGATATAACACTAATTTTGGGTCTCTGATTTCTCATTCACCTTTTAGTTGATAAATCACTAAGGCTGAATCCCCATATACTTCTAGTGTTCTAATCTTCTTTTCAATGGCCATCTGTAACCTTATAACACATGCTTCATATTCAGCAACATTGTTTATACAGTTGAAATCTAACCTTGTGGTATAGGGGTAGTAATTCTCTTCTGGGGATATTAGCACTACCCCAATGCCAAACCCCATTATATTGGATGCCCCATCAAAAAATATTTTCCATACTTCTCTTACAGGCTCTTTATCTTCATCTTGCAAGATTGCCATCAAATCTTCATCTGAAAACTCAAACTTCATAGGTTCATAATCTTCTATTATTCGATCGATAAAAAAATCAACAATTGTACTCTCTTTTATGGATTTTTGTGTCACATACACAATATCATATTCTGAGAGCATAACTTGCCATCTCATTAGCCTGCCTGATAAAGATGGTTTTTCAAAAATGTACTTGAAGGGATTTAATTTTGATATTAGCCATGTTGTATGATAGAGCATGTATTACCTGAGTCTACGAGTAGTCTAAGCCAAGACACAAAATATTTTTTCTATTTGGGGATACTTGGCCTTGTACTCTGTAAACTTTTTACTCAAATAGTATATAGCATGCTCTTTCTTACCGATTTCATCTCTTTGCCCTAATACACATCTAGTGATCTTTCTTGAACTGTTAGATATAAATTAAATAGCCTTCCTACAATTGGTGATACTAACACTGGTGGGCTTATCAAATACTTTTTAATTTTTTGAAATGCATTTTGACATTTTTCATCCCATTCACCAGGATTATTTTTACGAAGCAACCTGAAGATTGATCACATTTTTGAGGTAAGTTGTGATATGAAACGAGAAATATAATTCAATCGCCTCAAAAAGCCTCTCATCTCCCTTTGCGTGCGTGGTGCTGACAATTCTTGAATGGCTTGAATTTTATTAGAGTCTACTTTTATACCTTTTTCACTGATTATAAACCCTAATAATTTTTTAGATTTAACAATAAATGTGCATTTGGCTGGATTCAACTTGAGCTAGTATCTCCATATTCTTTCAAAAAGCTTTTTAAGATTAACAACATGATCTTCCCCTTTCTGAGACTTAGCTATCATATCATCAACATATACCTCTATCTCTTTATGCATCATATCATGAAAGAGAGTGACCATCGCCCTTTGATATATGGCACCAGCATTCTTTAGCCTAAAAGGCATAACTTTATAGCAAAATGTGCCCCACATTGTCACAAATGTAGTTTTTTTCATATCTTTGCGAGCCATTTTGATCTGATTGGAGCCTAAAAACCCATCCATGAATGAAATAGTGGAGTGCTTGGCAGTGTTATCCATAAGGGTATCAATATGTGGCAATGGAAAATTATCCTTTGCACTAGCCTTATTTAAATTTCGATAGTCCATACATATTCTAACTTTTTCATCTTTTTTAGATACTGGGACTATATTGGCTATCCATTCAGGGTACTTGGCTACTTTTAAGAAATCGGCGTCAAATTATTTTTTTACTTCTTCTTTTATCTTCAGTAACATTTCTGGCTTCATGCATCTCAATTTTTACTGTACTAGTTGGTATTTTAGTTTTAAAGGCAACCTATGCGTAACCACCTCTATGCTAAATCTTAGCATATCCTAGTAAGACTATGCAAATACATCCATGTACTCTTATAGTAAATTTACCAATTTTTGCTTCTCAATCGGTGATAGTGAAGTACTGATCCTAACTTTTTTCTTACTGTCACTATATCCTAAATTTAATGGGTCAGTTGATTCCTGATGGGGGTTTTATAATTTTTTTCTCTTGTTCTATCCATTTCAACAAATTATGAGGTAAATCATAGTCTTCTGAATCAACATCGTTATCAAGCTCGCTAATGTGAGTCAAATTTTCAAAATCAAACCCAGTGTTATTGCCTTGATCATCCATAATGTTCATTATTAGAAAACCTAAAAATGGGTATAATCACAAAAAAATATTTATTGATCTTGGCAAGGATAAAAAGGATAGCAATGAAAAAGGAAAGAAATGAAAGATGAAGAACATGGTATACGTGAAATGCATTGCAGCTATCATTTTATTAAGACAATGAAAATAAGCCCATACATTTCTTTTGCATTCTTTTGGGCAAAAGCAATTGGAATTTTGAGTTAAAAGGTTTAAAGATAACAAAATGGTACACCATTCTCGGCTCTCTTCACCTAAAAAGATTTCTTTATTCTGTATGATTCTTTCTTTTAGTCCAATTTGAAATCAAGAAAAGGCTTCCTCCAATCCCACTATCGATTCCCCTTGTTTGACCTTTGTTGATCTAGGATAAACATACTCACATGAACAAAATGTTTCATACAAATAAGGGAACACTATTTTTCCATCAATCGAATTTTACCCTTTGAAGCGTGTCATTCTCTTTTCTTTTTTCTCCAGCATTACATTCTTTTTATCAGCAACCGTAGGCTTATAGCCAAACCCTTATCTTTCTTTATTTTCAACGGAGTATGGTACTCTTACAATTTCTTATAAAGCTTTCCTTAAGCCTTGCTCGGTTCACCAACCTTTGCCAATAGTTTGCTTGATCATCATATTCGTAGCTTTTGATAATTAAGGGATTGGTATCCTTGACCCTTTTCTTATGTAAGTAGCGTTTGTTACTTCAAAAGCTCTGAAAAAACATTTGATTGCTTCTTTTGCTACCTCAACATAAAGAGTTGTTAAGATCTTTGTTACTAATAAATCCTCTTCACCATCCACACAGACTTATTTTCCTTCTATGATGAATTTTACCTTCTGATGTAAAGATAAAGGTACAACTCCAATCGTGTGAATCTAAGGTCTTTCAAGTAGACAATTACATGTAGAAGTTATATCCATTACTTGAAATATGACATTGAAAGTATAAGGATCGATCTGTAATGAGATCTTTATATCGTCAATTACCTCTCTTCGCACTCCGTCAAATGCTCTTACAATCATATGGCTATTTCGCATGTGAGAAGGATCTACTGGAAGCTTTGACAATGTCATCAGGGGCATAACATTAATAGACGATCCATTGTCACTCAACACTTTGGCCATAGTGTGGGACTTACACTTAACAATAACATGTTAAGCCTTAACACTACCACGTCCTTTCGGAGGTATTTTATCATCATTAAAGGTGATAAAATTTAGGGCTATAATATTTCCAACCATGTGATTTACCTTCTTAATAAAAATGTTATGGTCGATATAAGCTTGGTTGAGTATTTTCAGCAAAGCATTCCTATGTGGCTTAGAATTTAATAGTAGCGACAGTAAGGAAATACAAGCTGACAGTTTATTTAGCTCGTCAACCACACTACTCACTGTGTTTGATGATCTTTAGAAACTCACAAGCTTTTTTTTCTGACATTGATTTGTTAACTTGCACTTTCGAGCTTACCACCGATTGAGAATCTTGGCTTTCCCTTGTGTCTTCTTTTCCTATCTTGCCTTTCCCTTTCTTGGCCCTTTTTGACATTTCAAGAGTGTAAATTCGATCACTTTAGGTCATTCCTCCTATTTTCACTATGTTGA
The DNA here is from genome assembly GCF_002303985.1 of Durio zibethinus. The sequence goes on from NW_019168004.1 coordinate 8,404,712, forward strand.
CAGTATTCTCCGTACTTGGATTATTCGAGGTCATATCAGGCCCTCACATTACTACATCATAATCATATCTCCACGGGATTGCTTTATTGATCTGATAAGGGAATGGACTAGAGACATAAATGGTCATTGGTATCTTGGAAGAAGAGATGGTTTTTTCAATAAAGGACTTCGATTTTTTACTATAGTAGACAATGAGAGGTTTGAGGATAAAAGACTTGCCAAGATGCTCGTCACCCACTGTATTCACACTATTTTCATCTCATTCATCATAGAACTCAATGATGGTCTCATCCATCAAGCTCTGTAATGTTCACTTAAAGACCTCACAACTTTGGATCGAATGTTTAATCGTTTCTCCATGGTATTTTCAAAAATGGTTAGGGTCTTCATGACTTTTGTTATCCAAAAATAATGCTTGAATCATGCCCGTCTTATACAAGTAATTGTACATCCATTCAAAAAGTGTCTTCACTTCATCCATGCATTTTTTGATCTTCACATATTTTTCATTACTTGCCATATTGATTTTCCCTTCGGTGTGATCCGGTAGAGGGTTTTCCACTGACACTTGGCTTAAATTTGATATCAAAAGATAAAAGCCCATCATTTATCAAACCTTACACCTTGTGTTTAAGTGTCGTGCAATTTTTAGTAGAATGTCCTGTAACTCCGTAATGATAATCGTATTTGACGTTAGGGTCATACCAACTTGGGTAAGGTGGTTTTAATGGTTTCGCATAAGAAGGAACGACAAGGTGGCCTTTCACTAACTGAGGGTACAAATCGGTGTACAACTTAAAAATTAGGTCAAAATGAGGTCTTTCTCGATTGTTATTATTCTGTGAGTTTCTTTGATTGCTGTTTGGGTAGATTAGTTGGGTAAATGGTCGAGTTAGAGGTGCAGAGGTGTATTTAGATGGTTGAGGGCTAAAGCTTGGTCTGGGTAATGGTTGTTGGGGTGTTTGGTAATGATATGGTTGTTGAAAAATTTGGTTTGTGGCAGGGTAGTAAGGGGGTATGGATTATATGGGACAAAAAAATGGTGTGAAAAATTTTTGTGAGTGATAGCATGTGTCTCTTGCTCTTTTTTCTTTAAAGTTACTGTCTTCTTTTTGAGCCATTTAATTTTGCTACTTTTAATAGCGTTTTCTATCATCTCTCCCGAGATTACCATGTCAAAAAAGTTTTTTGTGGCATTCCCTACCAATCTGTCATAATACAGGGCTTTCAGTGTGTTGACAAATAGTACAATTATTTTTTTTTTAGTTAGTGGTGGTTGGACTTGGGCTGCCGTATCTCTCCATCGATGTGTATATTCCTTGAAAGTTTTCGTTGATTTCTTCTCCATATTTTACAATAATAGCCTATCTGGGGCTGTATCCATGACATGTTTATACTGAGTAAGAAAAATTTTGGCCAAGTCTTTTCACGAGTGGATCTTACTCTGATCTAACTGCATGTATCATTTTGCTGCTGAACCAGTAAAACTATTTTGAAAATAGTGTATCAATAGTTTGTCGTTATGAGTATGACCTGTCATCTTTCTACAGAACATGGTAATATGAGCGAAAAAATACTTTGTTCCATCGTATTTTTCAAAATCTAGGGTCTTGAATTTTGGTGGGATAACCAAGTCAGGCACTAGGCTTAGCTCATTGGTGTCAATAACCCCATAAATGTCATTACCTTGAACCGCTTTGAGCCTCTCCTTAAGTTAGTCATACTTGTTTCAAATTTTTGAATTTATAACAGGTTCTGACATTTCATGAGACTTCTCTTATTCAACAGGGTTATCAAGATTCGGTACTATGATGGGATCGACTGGGATGGGTCCCGAATTAGTATGGCTATGCACTTGGTGGTTGTATATATATACCCCGAGGAACTTGAACCTGAACCTAAGACGGAGTGAATCCCGAAAGGTATAATGGCTCTTCCATGTTGACTTCATCCCTATCCTTGACGTGCCAGCAACTCTTTTTTCCTTTTATTAAACCAAGCAACAGTTATCTTAATTCAGCCATTTGTGCTTCGATGCTTTATTGTATTTTTATCACTCTTTCTCTTATCTCTTCTTGTGCCCTTTTGACCTTTTCAAATCTGGCTGTATTCTCTTCTTCCATGGCTCGAGTCTGAGAACGAGTATTATATTTATACAAACTTGACTAATTTTGATTCTTCGACTTTGCTATTGAACCTTAGTTTATTAATCATGAATTAGATCGTATGATATATTGTCATTGATATTGTTGTTAGTATTTACAATTATTAAAATGCATGCATGAAAAGAATGAAATGCAAATTGGGGCATTATCTTGGATCGATCAAAACAAAAAGAGACTTTCATTAACCATGGGAGTCTTTATATATCATCTGATCATTCTTGCATTAAAACCATAAAAACATTTGATTTAAACTTATTGCTCGCTAGCTTTATACAAAAAGTGCAATAATCTTTGACGTGGCCTTAGGTTGGTACAATCTTCCATTTCAGTGCCTTCGCCTTTTCAATCATGTTGCTTACTTTTCAAATAGCCTTGTAGATTTGAGTAGTCAGATGTTTGATGTATTACTGTCTTTCTAAACTTTTTGTTCCCCACATCTCTCTAGCATTCACCTTCATATTGCAAGTGCAAGCCCAATAATCCTCTTTTTTTTGTCACTCAGTCAAAATCTTGTCTATGTGACTCTGATTGCTTGTTAATTGAAGCTCCAAGCTCGTTAATTCATGCTCTAAGGCTTTTTTTTCACTTTGCAAATTAAAGTTCCTGTTTTGTTCTCTCTTTAGTTTAGCTTTTAGCTTCTCACTTTCTCTTTAATGCCTTGCTACCTTTTTAGAAGCTTCTGAAAGTTTTCTTTCCATTCATGTTATTCTTTGGTGAGTGCAGAGATCATTTCTTTGTTCTCTCGAGCTTTATTTTTCTAATACTCTACCACATATCGTAGTTCTTCCACATCCTTCTTAGATCCCTTCAAAGGTTTACTGTCCAACCTCAGTTTCTTATTTTTTTGATACAATTTGTGTAGATCTTCTTTCAATGTTTTTTTTTTTTAGTCAATTTTTGTATTGCATCATCTTTCATTATTAAATCATATCTCAATTGGTTAACCTGATCCATCATAGCCATATTCTCTTTCTCTAACCTTTTTTTTCAATCTCAAACTCTCGTTGGACAATCTCAAAAGTCGACAATACCGGTACTAAAACATGAACTAATAACTTTTCTAAAACATTAGCTGGTAGAGACCTAATTTCTTAAGCCTTTTTATCTTCTAGGCATGGTAACCTTCTGCAACATTATCTACGAATCTAGCTGGACCCATTCGGTTGACTTGCTTCCATGCTTTAATGATTTCATGAATCCTTTTCATGTAACTAGATGTCCTATAATCAAACTCGAGTGAACTGAGTCCATGAGTCATAGGGATAAACTATCGTGAGTCATATTGTCTTTGAACCATAAGGGGTGCATAACTCACTGCCCTCCATATTCCTAACAAAGGTACCCATGACTCATCTCCATAACTATACAAGATGGCTATCGAAAGCATCCATGGTGCCTTCCATGTTACATCATCGCTAGTGAGCTTAAAAAAGAATGCCAACCATTAATATTTTGTCCAATCTTTTTTCCATTCTTTAGCCACAAACTCCTTGATAGGACTGAAATGAACGGAGAATGGTCGAAATGATGTCTTTTCTTTTCCCCAATAATGGCTTCTAAGCCAGATAAAAAGTAATTAAGCACACCCTATAAATCATCATTTACCCTTTCTTAGATAAAAATTAACTGATCTAATAGTCTTTGCCAAAATAGTTAGTGAAGGATTTATTTCTTTATCTAATTGCTCAAAAAAGTCAATCACTGATGCTTCCATATGTCCTAACACCTTAGGAAATATCATTAATCCATACACAGCCAAAGCAAACACATCTAATCCTTGATCAGTTTCAATATACTTCTTTATGTACTCGAGTAGAAAAGTTAATGGGATGGTCTCAACCCCGTTCTTTTCCTTCTTGTGCTTGTCTATTTTTTCAACCTCTACTTGCATGGTCTTGGCTAACTTCTTTCTATATCCGGTAGTCTTATGCTCTTTCCAATAGTCTTATCTTGATTTGTAGACTCTATCCAAAGTAAAAAAAAAAAAAAATTCTTCTATCGTGGGGGTCAAGTCTTCTTGGTTGAGTACAAAGCATCGATAAGATGGATCTCAAACTTATATTAAGGCTCTTGTCAGCTGTTCATCAATCTTCACGGATATAAGTAGCGCCACATCTCCGTATTTCTTAGAAAAAAATCCCTTTCTCTCTGTTCTTCACTGTTTCCAAATAGCTTTCAATTTTGATATATTATTCTGACTGAGATCTATATGCACTAACTGTGGTAGCACCGATATGTGACCATCTACTAAGCAATCTCTTTCTTACCCTAAGTATTTTTTGAATGGCTCTTGACCTTTAAGTAGCTCTTATACACATATGATATCTTTTAGGTTTTTTGAAAGTTTTTCTTGCTGAAGATTGGTCTGAAACAATACGCTCTAGAAATATGCTACCTATATGATGCATGCAACAAGATTGAAGATAACAAAAGAATTAAACAAATCAATAATGTAAATAAAACAAATAAATAAAAATGAGTAAATGAATGAACAAGTATAACATGCATCATAACAGAATATACATAGTGTCCTAATTTAGGTAATTTTCTCGTAAAAGGGATAGCATGGCTCTATCCTAAAATTGGACCTTACGGCTCACTATATGCCAGATTAAGATTTACATGTCTAAAAGTTCCTAGACTATTCTTCACATCATCGTCCATTATAGACTAGTAAGGCTCCCCGATCCTCACCTATTACAGGCTACTAACGGAACGGGTTCAATCTGAGTGAAAGTGGTTTGCTAGCAAATACGGAGGTTATCACCTCACGAGAGCGTAGCTACTTCACTTCCTCCTAAAAGGGATAGAGCCTGGGTCTAAAGCTCATGCATGAATATGCAAAGTGTGTGCAAAACAATGTATTAATCAAAATACCATAAACACAAAATTAAAATAAAATAACAACTAACATACAATTTACCTTATTCATTGATGTATATTTTTTTGAAAAATCAAAATAAATGAGATTAAATGAAATGTCAAATAAAACCAATTAAATCCAAAAATTCTTAATAGCGCAAAATTAAAAGTTTTGGCTTGACTCTCAAATTAAAGTCCTTAGTGGAGTCGCCAAGCTGTCGTAACGGTTTTGAGACTGCCAAACGTAATGTGTTTTAAAATCGAGAGAAATAAAAAGGGAGTCACCACCAATTTTTTTTAGGGTATGATCGGCCACCCAAAAGTTTATTTTTTTAACAAAACTATAAAAAAGAGTATAAAGTTTATCAAAAAGATAAAATTTTGGTCTATGAAAAACCCGGTTACGCTCAAGAGTCGGTCACGTGTGGGAAAGTATTAGCACCCCCACAATGCCTATAAATTGATACCATTTAATTATGCACTATTTTTGGTGTTAGATAAAAATGGTTTCAATTTGAAATTTAACACTAATTCCCTTTATTTGGAAAAATAAAATTTTGCTAAAGTTCTTTATCTAGGAATATTGAGAAAATCTTAAAGTTAAAGAATTATTTTAAAATTCTCCAACATCTAGGCATAATTTAAAATAACTCTTTTCGCTTAAGATTTAACACGATAATCTTTAAAATAAAATAACAGTCTTTATAGAAGATAATTGTTAATGACTCTTCAACATCTAGGTAGAGTACCAAGAATTATTTCCTTCGAAATGTTATTTTTATTTTATTTTATAATATCACAAATTTTTTTTAAAAAAAGTATTGTTCTTTTTTATTATAAAATATGTTATCATCAAATAACAAATAAAAATTAAAGACAGAATAATGCAAATAATTACCAGTGATAACACGCTAACGAATGTATGCCAATGAATGTTATGTGGAATGAGATGCAATTTTAAAGTTGGGTTCTTAAATATAATGAGACCACCATGACTCTCCAACAGCTAGACAGAGTTTATGTGCGACTGTTTATATTTGAGATCCCAATTTACTATTATACTTTTTATTTATTAAAGTTATTACTAATGTGAATTAAGAATTCATATGAAAAACGTAATGAAATAAAGTTTCCTAAATACCCCATCATCTAGGCAGCATTTGAAAATAAATAATTTCAAATGAGATTCTCACACATGTCCTTAGAATTTTCAAAATGTTTTGAGTAAGGGCTTGCGTAGAGGCTTTAAAGGTTAGGGTTTTGATTTTAGAGGTTTGGATTTAAGAGATTTTGGATTTAAGAGTTTTGGAGTTAAGGGATTTTGGATTTTAGGATTTTGAATTTTAGAAGATTTTGGATTTTAGGGGTTTTAGAAACCTAGGATTTTGAAAATTAAGAATTAGTGTTTAAGGTTTTATTTTTAAGAAAATACGAACATCTCTAAAAATTCTCAACATCTAGGTAGATTTTCGAAACAAGTTCTATTTTAATGATTTTTGAAAATTAATTAAAAATTTCTTATATATTTCTTTTTATGAAAATTTATTAATAATAATTTTCCAACATTTAGGAGAAATTATTTCTTTAAGAAAATATTTTTTATTCCCTATAACCATTAGGCAGGAAAAATAATAATAATTATTCTATTATTATTATTTTTTTAAGCATTTTTAAAAAATATATATTTTAATTATTATCTTATTTATTTTATTTTTATTATTATTAAAACAATTAAAAAACTTATCCTAACAAATTTAAAACTTATCATGCATAAATATATAAAAAAATACTTAAAATAACAAAAAAATATAATATATAAAAAATTAGAAAATTAAAAAAAATTTTTTTTTTTTACCTAATCGGTCTGGTTAAGGCTGGTCTGGATTGATCTGACCGGTTCGACGGTTCAGTTAGCATTTCGAGCGATCCAACGATTTGGACCGGTTCGACCAGTTTACTGGCAGTTCGTTTGAACTGGCTAGAGGTTGGCTGAGGCGGGTCGGTTGCACGGATCTCAAGTCGGGTGTAGTCTACGCACGGATCATCTTATGCTTGAAATGGCGTTGTTTTAGCCCTTTGCTTAAAACGACGTCATTTTGCTTTTATGTTTTCTTTATAAAAGTCAGTCCTTTTTTTTTAGTTCATTTTTCTATTTCTGAGAAAAAAAAGGAGAGAGAGAGAGCTGGGAAAAAGTCCAGGGGCCTCGCCGTCCTATCGCCAGACTACCCCACCTGCCGTCGCCTAGGCCACCGCTGGTGGTGGTCGCTGGTGGTCGAAAATTCTAAAATCCTCCTGGAAACTCCTTTCGACGTGATCTTTCCAAATCTGATCTCTTCTTCGTCAGAAACAGCCCCGATCAATGTAGATTGGGGTTCAAAGTTTTCTGTTCTTTTTTTTTTTTTAAACTCAAACTAATGACCTTTCTTTTTTGTTGTAGGTATCTCCTTGGCGCTGGGTTCTTCGTCGATTCGGTGAGGACTATAGTTTCTGTTTTATGTGGTTTTTTATTTTTTTTGTGTTGATTTTCATAGATCTGTTTGTTTTTTTGTTTGGGTATTTGAGGGGTTGTTTGGGTTTTTTTTTTCGTTTGAGAGAATTTTGGTAGGGGTGCGTGTTTTTTAGGTATTCTGGTGAGGGGATCTTCGAGCGTTTTCAGAGGAGGGAGATCGAGTGTTTTAAAAAGATTGGAAATGGTGGTAGGGTGTGCTGATGGAGCCATAAGGTCTTCATGAAGGGACTGGACGAGGGGGTGGTATGATGGCTAAGGTAGCTTGGCAGGGCGTGGGTGGCCAGTGGTGCCGTGCACCAGCCCTTTCTATTTTGTTTCTTCTTCTGTGTGGACTTTTTTGTTTGTCTTTTTTTTAAAAATTTTTTTAATTAATTAATTTTTTAATTATAATTAAACCAATATTATTATTATTTTAAAAAATTATTATTATTAAAAAATGTAAATCCAGATAAAATTCGTGTCTATAATTTTAACATTTAAAAAATTCGGATACCAAAAAACAAATAAAAACAGTGTAAGAAACCAGTGTTTGTCTTCATTAGTAGCTTTAGCAACCATAGCCAGACAAGTGGCCAATTCAAAACACTTCCATATATATATATATATATATATACATATTTTGGCTTTTTTGTGTTGTGAGTGTTGGCTGAATTTTGGTGATTTTGGATGTGGGTTTTAGATTGGTAGTACCTAGGGAGGCGATGGCCTGAGTGACTAGGTGTTGGCATTTGGTGGTGATGCTGAATGATCAACGGTGTTGGGGATTTTTGGCATAGGATTTATTTAAATGGATGATGAAATTGAAAATAAAAAATATTATTATAATTATGATTAAAAAAAATTATAATAAAAATTTTATATTAAATAAATTTTATTGAAGTTAATATTTAAATTTAATTGATAATACGATAAATTAAATCACATCACACCAAAAATATAATTAAATCCAAATGGCTACTTAATGTCAGGTGCAATGATAGTCTACGCATTCCCCAAATATTATGGTGCACGGTGGTAGAAATGGCTAAGTATTGTATATATTACTATATCCTCCTGAGTGAAAAGAATCATAGAGGTATGGAATGCCTATGGGCTCTAACTCCGGCTCATATCCCTTAAGATTAGCTATCCTCTTATCTCTTTTCTCATTCACCATTCTTGTTCTGTCCCCTCTCGTTGGCTTATATCCCAAGCCAAATCTGTCTCTCTTTTCATATATAACCGATGGCTCCGTGATTCCTTGCAGGTTCTTTTCAAGTTCGACTTCAGGTCACCATCCCATCTTGGTAAGCTGTTTGACTACCATTTTAGTCGTCATAGACAAGTGTGACGAATACAATTTAGATCCTCCAGCTATATATGTTGCATTGGCAATCTCGAAGGACCTATAAGAGCATTCTAGAGCTTCATCTGTCGATTCCACATAAGGAGTATTTATCGGTTGAGTTACCAATACATCTTTTTCTCCTACCACACATGTTAGCTTTCCTTCAACAATGAATTTAACTTTCTGATGTAATGAGGATGGGACAGCACCTACCATATGGATTTACAGTCTACCTAATAAACAACTGTATGGAGGAGAGATGTCCATAACTTGAAATTTCACATTGAAAGTGCATGGGCCAATCTGCAATGGCACTTCTATATCTCCTAGCACCTCTCTTCTGGTTCCATCAAAGGCTCTCACTATCATATGACTAGGTTTCATATAAGATCCATCAACATGGAGTTTTGCCAGAGTAGTCACAGGCATAACATTGATGGATGAGCCATTATCAATCAAAACCTTAGCCATTATATGACTTTTACATTTCATAGTAATGTGAAGAGCCTTGGTACTTCCTCTACCTTTAGGAGGAATCTCTTCATCATTAAAGGAGATATAGTTTGAAATCGTCAGATTACCAACAAGTTGTTCCACATATTCAATAGAAGCATTGTGAGACACATATGCTTGATTTAGCACCTTCAGCGAAACATTACTGTGTGACTCTGAACTGAGCAATAATGACAATAGCGAAATTCTAGCTGGCATCTTGTTAAGCTGTTCTACCATGCTATACTCTCTATGTTTTATTAACTTCAAAAATTCATCTATTTCATTCTCAGATACTGACTTCTGACATTCTTTTTTTGAGGTTGTGTCAAGACCACTCTGACTTTCATTTTCTTCTCCTACCTTGGCTTTTTCCTTTCTAGCTTTTTCTAAAGCCTCTGGGGTATAGCACTTACCACTTCGAGTTATGCCTCTTACACCCGTTATGTTGGCAGTATCTAGGTTGACTACGACATCGGAATCATATTTCCAAGGTACTGCTTTATCATTTTGATATGAAAAAAGGCCAGGAACTTTAATTGTCACCACAGGTCGGGAGATAGGCTTTTCTAGCTTCGATGTTGGCTTTTCATCATAATAGATAGTTACCGGTTTACGCATAAACTTATTCTTTGAATCAATGGTAGACACTTCAGCTTTCACCAACTCTTCTCTTTCTTGGTAAAACTCTATTCGACCCTCATCCGTCAATTTTTGTACCTCTTGACGAAATTGGTGACAATTTTCGATAGAATGCCCCAGAACACCTCCGTGATAATTGTAGCTTTCAGTTGAGCTAATTGCTTTAAAGCAATTTTGAGGTTTTATTGGCTTTAACATGTCAGCTTTGACCAATACTTCGAACACCTTAGCCATCGGAGTCTTAACTTCATTTATTTTTTTCCTCATGTGGCTTCTTTGCCCATCATCAATTAAGGCATTTATTGATGGTATGGTATGATTTGGTAAAGGATTCCCATTGACATTTGGAATCTCTTGTTAGTTGGTATCAAAATTTAATACTCCTTCATTGATATCTACAAGAACAGGATATAATTGAGCAGAGATCATTGCTGAATGTCCAATATCTCTTATGCAAACTTTATGTCCTTTGCTTTAAAGAAAATGAATCTTCAGTCCATTTTCACATTAAAATATGACATTGACTTGGTTAATGCTGCCAATGCCTATCAAAGTATTTCCATTAAGACATGATGGAGCCAGATATCATTGCTGAATGTCCAATATCTCTTATGCAAATCCTTTTCTTTAAAGAAAAAAAAATCTTCAGGCCATTTCCACATTAAAATATGACATTGACTTGAGTAAAGCAGCCAATGCCTATAAAAGTATTTCACATTTAATGATGGAAAAACCCCGTTAGTTTCATTTTATTATAATTTTTACTAGCATTGTAAAATATTGCAAAACGTAATTTGTAGTCGATGGATTTGGAATTAATTCCCAAACTAGATTTTTTTTTTTTAAGTAGGCGTAGTTGAGGCAGTATTTTTTTTTTTTTTTAAGTAGGGAAAGGGTAGTTCTATAATTTTCAAGAGGAATTATTATAACCATTTTATCAAGTACAAGTTAATTTGAAGTTCAAGTATGCCAGGGCTAAGGACAATTCAAAGCAATTATTTGCTGCACCTTCATGAATAGGCTATTATTGTTTGTTCAGTTCCTTTCAACTTTATCGAGTTCTTTGGTAAAAGTGGATAGCGAAGAAGATGAAAAATTAATAACTATAAAGATGAAATTTGAAAAGAAAAGAAAATTTTATTTTGGTTAAAAAGTTAAAAATACTTTTGAATTATAATTTAATAATTATTTAAATTTTTAATATTTTATTATAATCAATCAAATTCATAATATTTCATTTCGATTTAATTGAATCTTCAAAAGAATGAAATCTAATTACATGACAAAATCAATCAATCATCAAATTATAATAAATTGAATTTTTAAAGAATCTTAGAAAGAGACAAATAGGAAAAAGAAAAAAGAAAAAAAATATTATTTTATTTTATTTTATTTTTACATATATTAATTATGTTACTTGATAAATTTTCATACATTTTATTGAAATCATATAAAATTTTATCTTAATTAATTAAAAATTTAATAGTGTTAACTATTCCATCTAAATAAAAATTTAATTAGATGTAAATAAATATTGAAAAGATTAATTGATTGTAATAAAAAATAAAAACTTAAATATTTTTTAATTATAATTTAAAACTTTTTATACCCTTTAGACATTTATCTTTATCTATTGTTTGGTAAAGTTAAAAGAAATAAAAAATATAAAAAATGTATTATTTACCATTATATAATTTGTAATTTGAGAAAAATAAAAAAAGAAATTTAAAAAATAATGATATCATGCACAATTATTCACATCTTTATATTTTTTTCTCTTATCATTCTAAGTTGGAATTATTGATTTATGTGAATGAAAATAAAAAATTATATTTTTTTATCATTTTTCTCACTTTGTTCTCCTACCAACTATACACCCTATCCATTATTTTCTTTTTATTTAATTTTCTATCCACCCTATCCGTTATTCTACTTTTTCACCCTATTAATATTGTAACCACTTATTGTTAGAGGTGTCCATGAACTGAGCTATATCAGACTAGGTCCAATTGAACCTTTAAAATTGTTGCTAAGACTCGTTTTGTCCAAAAGGCTCAATTTTTTTTTTTTTTTTAAGATTCTAAAGTAATTGAAATATATATAAAATTTTAATATTTTTAAATATATTTAAAAATTAAATTAAAGTATTACTTAAAAATTTATATTTTTAAATTAATATATTTTAATAAGTATATTAAAATATTAAGATTAATTACAATAAAATATATTATTGGTTTCACTCAATTATGATCGTGCTTTTTAATTAATCAGTTAACTTTTAATATTTTTATTTAGTCATTTAAATTTGAACAAGTGCTTTTGTCAATCATTCGTTAGTTTCTAATGACGTACTAACTAGTAATACCATGTTAGCTATTAGGTGCTATACGATACTCTCATATGATGTGGTAGACATGTGGGATTGCTATCGTGACATTATAAGTTTTGAAAAAATTCTTGGCAGTTTAAACATAAATATCATTACATTTTGGTCACTTAGATTTTTAAGAATTTTTATTCTAATTTCTGGACTTTGAAAATTTACAATTTCGTCACTAACAGATAAGTCATCAAATTTTATAAAAAATAAAAATAAGTATTTGATAGTTTATTCATGAAATTAAATTATAAATTTTTATTTTATTGTTTTGAAAAATAGATGAATATTATCCACAAGCAAGAATTACTAAAATACTGTTATTTCAAATATTTGTCATTCAACTCATCAAAATAAACTCAAATATTTTATATTTCATAATGTCAAGATTCTAATTATAATGCTCATAATTTTAATTTCATGTAATAAAATATTAAGAGAAATACAAATAGAAAATAAAATAAAATAATTTATTATATTAAATTTCATAAACAATTAGTGATCAAATCATTATAAATTCTTGATAACAAAGAGCCAGTAATAATGGAGACCAAAATATTAGCAAATTTCATAATCATCAGTAAACAAAATATTAAGAAATGTCATATTTCATAATGTCAATATTCTAATTATAATATATTTCTGTTATCTATATTTCTTTTAATATCTTATTAAATGAATTTAAAATTATAAGCTTTTATTATAATTAGAACCTTAACATTGTGAAATATGAAATAGTTACTATAATTAATTTTGATGGATTGAATAACAAAGATTTGAAATAATGTTAATTTAGTAATTTTGGCAATTTGATAATATTCATCCATTTTTTAAATTCAAATTGGTATAATATAATAAAATAAAAATTTATAATTTAATTTCATGCAATTAAAATATCTAATGCTTATTTTTGTTTTTTATAAGATTTAAGGATTTATTATTAGTGATCAATTTGTAAATTTTTAAAATTGAGTGAACAGAATAAAAATTTTTAAAAAAATTAGGTAACCAAAATGTAATTCATCTTTAATTTTAACTTTTAATTTTTTTAAAATTTATAATATCACATCAATAATGTTGCATGACTTGTTAGATAGCTCTGCTTACCATCCAACAAACATTTTATTGTTAGTGCCGATCACATTTTTAAGTTTTTCTGCTTTCAATCAAATTTTCACATTTAAGAAACCCCGATACCAAAAAACAAATAAAACAGCGTAAGAAACCAGTGTTTGTCTTCATTAGTAGCTTTAGCAACCATAGCCAGACAAGTGACAGGCCAATTCAAAACACTTCCATATGTACATATATATATATATATATATATATATATACATACATATTTTGGCTTTTTTTGTGTTGTGAGTGTTGGCTGAATTTTGGTGATTTTGGATGTGGGTTTTAGATTGGTAGTACCTAGGGAGGCGATGGCCTGAGTGACTAGGTGTTGGGATTTGGTGGTGATGCTGAGTGATCAACGGTGTTGGGGATTTTTGGCATAGACGATGAAATTGAAAATAAATAAAAAATTATTATAATTATGATTGAAAAATAATTTTAATAAAAAATTTATATTAAATAGATCTTACCAAAGTTAATATTTGAATTTAATTGATTATACGGTGAATTAAATCGCACCCCACTAAAAATATAATTGAATCCAAATGGCTACTTAATGTCAGGTGCAATGATAGTCTGCGCATTCCCCAAATATTATGGCGCACGGTGGTGGAAATGGCAAGGTATTGTATATATTACCAAAACACATACTATTTAAAGTGTTTATTAAAAAACAATTGATACAAATACATATAATTTGCATTCATGTTGAATAAATGAAGTTTGAAAGTATAAAATAAACTTTGAAATAAAATTAACAAGTGGCGAACTGTTGGCAGTCTATTACCTCGTTTTATTTGAAAATTTGCTTAAAGCAATCAAATGCTCTAAGGTGGGCAATGGAGTGTCCTGAAAGATTTTACATTCTGTTTGAAAATTTGTCTGTGGCAGTCGAATGCCATGATTTTGGCATTCGAATTCAACTGCTAAAAATTCAAAAATCTTGTTTATTAGATACGATGCTTCATTAAAAAAATAATGGTTTTTAATGTAAGCGATGCCTATTCAAGAAGAGGTGTTTCAAACTGTATCTATTTATTTATTGCATTACTTTATGTGATTTTAAAAAGATAGATCTGTATTTATTCCATTGAATGTTTAATTGCGTGCTAATGGCTTTAATATTTGTTTTTAAAATTATAAATTGAAGTTTTCTTTTATCAAGAGAGTATGTTTTTTTATCGGATTATCATTGATCCATTTGAGTTTTTAAATTTTATAAATTGTTCTTAGTCATAATATTTTTAAATGTTATTGTTTTGATCACACATCTATTAAAAGCTAATCGAATTAGAATTCATTCCACGTCACCATTCTTTATCCAGATGGCATGTCCATGTAAGAGATGATCGAAACATTATTTTTCAAAGTTAGATGAACAAAACAAAGATTTGAAAAGGTTAAGTTGAAAAACGTTTTAGTAACCATAAATTATTATTTTGCAACAATATTAAAAGTTGGTAAAACAACTTTTTCTAATAATAAGTGAAGATTTTTATTTTGAAGTATTGATTATTTCCTCTATTTTTTAAAAAATGAGTTTTAATTTCTTATTTCTTATAAAATCATTTACGTTACACTCATAATTAAATATTAAATTTATATAATCAATTACTATACTACTGAATAATCAATTAATAAATTATAATTTAACTAAACAAATCAACTAATAAATTATAATTTCATTAAACAATCAAATTTATACATAATAAAATTTAAACTTAAAATTTTTAGAATTTCCTCCTTGTCATTAAATCAAAGCTTCGTTGACTCTTACAAAACCATTTAAATAATCGTATATTTGGTAGTCATTATAAACCAAGTTTTACAAATTCCTTTTTAGCAAAAAACTTACTTATTAAACAAATTCACGTAAGTACCTTGTGATTAAAAAATATTTAAATTTATGCAAAATTATAAACATATCACATTATCAAATTCAATATCACATCATCATTATCAACGCTCATCTTAGTACAATTAATTGAGAAATCCTAACACTGTAACTGATTGAATTGGATTTTACAATTCAAAAAAGTTGAGGGATTCAATTTGTAAAAATGAATTTATAGGGTTAAATCCTCCTCTTCATGTAATTTCAAGAGCCAATAGTATAATTTGAGCTTTTAGTTATTTAATTGTATAAATATTTAAAGCAGGAAATGCCTGTTTTTATTTTGTCTCATATAAATTGTTCTGGCCCTACTCGATAAACGTTAAGATTCAAAGATTTTCTTCAAATGAACAGGAAGAGCACCTATACTTGTGTATATATATAAATTGTAGGTTCTCTTCTTTTCATCAACATCAAGAAACTTCATTTTTCTAGTCCTTGAACTAGTCTTCCCTTCCATCTCTCTCTATTTGCAATTCCAGGCTGTAGCAAATTTTAGTCCAGGTAGCAAAAGGCCATTTGTTTTCCTGTAACTGTAAGTTTTATCTCTCTATGATCACTGTACTGTTACCAAAATACTATTATTTTTCATGTTATTTAAAACATGTTTTTTCTTTACATAAGAAATCGCAGTTTAGAAATAAAAAAAAAAAAAAGAGATTTTAGGTGTTAAAATTTAAAATTTAAAATTATTAAATGTTATCTTTTAAATATAATTAAATGAATTAATTTAATTTAGTTTAAAGCTCAACATGACCTTTTTCATTCGAGATGAAACTTTGAAATTAAATTTAGCCAATTAATTGATACGTCACTTTGACTTAGGTCAAGTTGTTTCGGGAGATGAGGGTTGGGTTAAAATCTTAGCGTTCTTCCTTTTGTACAAGAAAAACGAAAAATAGATAAGCTAATACTATATATATCCTCCTCTTCCCCACAATTTTTTTATTCTTGTTTCGAATTTTTTTCCTCTTATTATAGCATCATTAGAAATGCTGGAGGATGAGCATGGGTTAGTTTAATTAAATAACAAATGGTAATAGTAACTGAAAACATAATTAATCTGTATTCTCTCTTTTTTCTTTTTTGTGGGGGTGAAAAAATCAATCCTGTCCTTATAAACTATATTGGTGATTTTTATGGAAAACGTGCTTCAGCTACCTACCAGGATGTTGGTAATCATATATAGAGCAGTACTTTTTTTTTCTTTTGATCGAAATTTATGATGCCTTTAAGATTCTAAGTTTTAGGTAAGTAATACCATAACTTTTGTGGTTGTCCAAATGCTGGCCAAGAACCAAATATTACAAACAAGAACTCATATCAGAGCAACTAGGCCTAGGAAAGAAAATGAGAATAATCAGGATTTGATCCCGTTGCTAACTAGTCTGTGTTGACTTTCTGTTTATATGAAAAGAAGATCGAACAAATGCCAGCGAAGTGGGATCCATTACGCGCTATCGAAGCTTCATCATTTGGGAAAAGGAAAGATCCAGCAATCGATGACTCGGAAGATTATGATGATGATTTGGAGCTTGGGTCCGAAGAGGGCCTTATCTACGAGGTCCCCAAGAACATTCGTCAAGTAAATGAAAAAGCCTATACTCCTCAATTAATTTCAATAGGCCCTCTTCATTTCCGAAAAAAAAATTTTTGCCTAAAATGGCAAAGTATAAATTGAGATATCAAAAGAAATTTTGTGAAAGGACTTCGACGAAGACATTGGAAGATTTTTGGAGCTTCGTTGAACACAAGGAAAAAGCAATTCTTAACTGTTATGAAGCATCATCCATCATTTTCGATGACATTGTAATGATGATATTTTATGATGCACTCTTTATCGTCGAGCTCTTATTGAAGAACTATGAGAAGGAATATGCAAAAGAGTTGCGAATTAAAGAAGACTTATTATTAATAGGAACGTGGTCAGCTGGTCTTCGGAGGGACTTACTCTTACTTGAAAATCAGATCCCTTTGTTTGTGCTTGAAGAACTGTATAAGTTATATTGTAACTTCCTTCGTGAACACAAAATTGATTCTAGTGCTGCCTGGACGGCCACTAATTTCTGAATATGACAGTTTGGTGATTTCACTGGGGACATTAGAGAGTCAAACCATAATTTCTGAATTTATCCTATCCTTTGAACTAATGGCTTTAAGTTATTTCTTTACTAACATTTTTCCTTTTTTGGTTTCTTATTTGATTTATGGGATTGATAATTTTGTGTTCCTTCACACATACTAGCACATGCATTTGCATTACATGGGCTGTATACTCAGGCTCAGTCCCTCTTAGGAGGAAGTAAAGTACCTACGCTCTCGTGAGATGATAATCTCTGCAATGGCTAGCGAAATACTCTCACTCAAATTGAATCATTTCCGTTAGTAGCCTGTGATGGATGAGGATTGGACTGCCTTACTAGTCTGTGATGGACAATGATGTAAGGAACAATTTGGAAACCTTTTGGTGGTCAAAATTTTCTAACCCTGCATATAGTTCACCCCTAAGAAACCAACTTAAGCCCTTCCTATCCATCAATAGATACAACCCAAAATTAGGGCACAAGAAGGAACAATTTGTTATCTAACCATTTTGTCTGCTTGATTTTGTGCATCTATATGTCATTTCATTTTCTTGTTCTAGCATTATCATATCATGATCATATTTAACACTATCGTTTGCATCATTTTCATATAGGAAATATTTACTGCATATTAGTTATTGATAAATCAAATCTCACACTTACATCCATGGAAAGTCAAACGCAACCAAAGTCTACATCAGTCCACTATGAGTCTGCTCATCAATTGAAAATTAAGTCAAAAGAGGATCAAAGAAAACAAGAAGATTGCTTGCCTAAGGATTTTATTTCATCATTACCCGAAAGAGTTCATCTAAAGCTACAACAAAATGATATATCCGACTTAAGCAGTATATGGGGATGCATGAATAGAATAAGACATGAGGAATTTGAGAATAGATATGAAGACATAGCTTCACTGCTATAGGTGTAAGTGGATAATAATTTGATTAGGGCTATCATTCAGTTTTGGGATCCTTCATATAGATGTTTTGTTTTCAATGAAGCAGACATGGTGCCCACAATTAAAGAGTATATGGTTTTACTTTGTTTCGATCTAGCAAACCCAGACAAGATTTACTGGGCCAACAAGGTGGGCTATCGTAAAAAACTAGTGCAAATGCTTGGACTTAGTTTGCCTCAAGTCGATTCATGTGTCAAGATAAAAGGTGAAAGTAAGGCTATTCCATGGAGTTTTTTACGAGATTTCATCCAAGGGCACATAGATGATGATCACGGATTAGTAGCTATGGCTATAGCTTTATATGGATTGATGATCTTTTTGAAAGTCATCGGATATGTTGATGTTGCAGTGGTGGATTTTGTTAATCAGTTAGCATATCAGGTCAATGCAGCACCAACCATTTTGGCAAAACCATTCGATCTCTAAACTTTTGTCGAAGAAACGATAAAGGTCGATTTAATGGATGTTTACAGTTGCTTTATGTATGGATCAAGAGTCATATAAAATGTAAAGAAAGTCAGTTTCGCAAGCCATACCTTCGTTCCAGTATCCCCATCAAAGAATTCTGTTACAGCACATGGTCTCAAGCAAAGTCAAAAAAGGAATGGGTTTTCTATTTTTGAGCCCTTGATAATCAAGGGATAGTTTGGAAAGCACCTTGGATGCATCATGATACAATGTTATACAATTGTGGAAATTAGCCATTGGTGTTTTTATTAGGCCTATTGGGTGCTGTTACTTATGCTCCAGCTTTAGTGAGAAAATAATCCGGGTGTGAGAAATTCATTCCAAAAACTTAAGGACTTAACCAAGGGGAGTTCTCATTCAATGATAAAGGGGCATATGGAATGGTTGAAAAGATCAATAAAGCATAGAAGCAAACCACCAGGGTTAACCAAGGAAGGTTTACTTATGACATCACTCCAGAATATAGTGTATAGCATGTGAGGAGGAGAAAAGACATTGTGATTCTCAGTGAACAGTTAGGGCATTCCCCAAAATCCATTCTTCAAGATCTTTTACTTAAAATGGAAACAGCTAAGAGAAAACTCCAGTCTGAGAAAGATGAGTTAGAACAAGAAAACAAGCGATTGAAGATAGAAATGAGAAAGTGTTCATGACTTCAAGAACTAAAAATCTAAAGCCTTACGGAGTAAAAAGATTAATGGAGAGCCTTATTTAATGATTTAGATATGACACATTAGTCAGTCACACCCGAGCTTGCCCGACTTTAAAAAGAAAATGAATTGTTAAAAGTGAGGGTAGAGAAAGAACAAAAGGCTATTGCTAGGGTACATAGATATAGCCAAATGCTACAAGAGATAGTGGATCAGCGCACAGCACAAGTAGAAGCTTTGTTTGATGAATATAAGAAACAAGCTCAACAGAGTGAGTTAGGGAAAGACATGTGTACAGAAAAACAAAGGCATCTAAGGTATTTGTTTGATCAGATATGCATTGTTGCAGACAAAGCATCAAAAATAAAAGAAAAAGTGAAAAGTTTGAAGGCTATGGTGCAACCAGTGGGACTGCATAGGCAATATTTACTTGATTTCCTAGATGAGGCACAAAATCATTACCAATAAGCTAGGAAGTTTATAAGGAGGCATTAGAAATAAAGAATGATGTTTAGGACTTTAGAATATTGCTTTGACTTTATTAGGATGTAACTTTGAAATTTTATTTAATAAAGTTTCAAATGGAGATTTCTTTTATCAATATCGATGATGTGGTAAATATTAGTATATTTTATGCATACATTTGCATATCATACATAGTTTCTAATTGTAATTGTGATGTTAAAGGTTTAAGGATACTCCATCTAGCAGAAACCCCATTCACCGATATAATACAAGAGCCAAGGCTAGACAAATAGAGCAAGAAAATTATCATCGATTTGAAAAATTGGAAAAAGCTCAAGAAAAGATTAAGAATGAGTTAAGTAAAATTTTGTATGCTTTCAACAAATTAAATAAGGGGAAAGAAGTAAAAGAGAACACAAGCCAACAAGGTCCTGCATCGCAAGAAGTGACCGACTCCCTATATCCACTTGGTTTTGGTCCACCTCAAGCCCAGTCTACACAAGAGGTTCCACCATAACACTTCACATATCCTACATATCTTGGAATGCCATCAGCCTCTAATCCAAGGCATTACTATAGCTATGTGAATCCTGTCTTTACTAAAAAGGCAGTTGAACCAATTCAAATCCCTGATCTAGATGAACTGAAAGGAAAAGACAAGAAAAAGATAAAAGTGGAAGCTCAGAAAAATTCCAAAATTAGTATGCTAGAACAAAAGTTACGGGCTGTGGAAGGAATTAATTTCTATGGTTCAGTTGATGCTGCTGGACTTTGCTTAGTCCCTGATGTGGTCATTCCTCCTAAGTTCAAAGTATCAAAATTTAAAAAATATGATGGCATAAAGTGCCCAAAAACTCATATTGCCATGTATTGTCAAAAGATGGCAGTCCATGCTCATGACGAAAAGTTACTAATGCATGTTTTTCAAGACAGTCTTACTGGTTCTACTGTTAGGTGATATATCTAGTTAGACAGAACTCGTATCCATTCCTGGAGTGACATGACCCATGATTTTATCAGTCAATATCAACATATCATGGATTTGACCCCTGATCATTTATCTTTACAAAACCTAAAGAAAAAGGCCAATGAGACTTTTAAAGAGTATGCCTAGAGGTGGAAGGATATTACTTCTCAAGTACAGCCTCTTCTGACTGAGAAAAAAACTACAGTATTATTTGTCAGCACTTTGAAATCTCCCTATTATGAAAAGATGCTAGGGAATGCAATAAAGAATTTCATCAACATGGTGATCTCTGAAGAAATTATTGAAAGTGCTATCAAGAATGACAAGTTGAAAGGAAGAGAAACCAAGAAGGCATCAGAAAAGAAAGAAACTAAAGCTCAAGTTATGAGCTTTGATAGACAAAAATTCATGGGTTATCAACCTTATTCACCTCAAAGTTACTCTCCATACTATCTTGCTGTGAATAATGCTTTATCCTACCCATACCAGCTAGCTCCACAACCACCTTATTCATCCACATATCGATCAATTTTTAGCCATAAAGATCTTATATATAGCTTTAACATTCAAACTCCTGCAAGAGCCCAAATTTGCCTTACTAACCCAGCAAGTGATTCACGAGAGCAACAAATTACTCGAGAAAACTTGTATTTGATCTAATCCCCATGACTTATATGAAGTTACATCGAGAACTCTATAATAGTCACTTGATTGCCTCCAACCGTGTGGAGTCGCTCAACCACTCTATCCTAAGTGGTATGATCCTATAGCCTACTGTGACTGCCACTATGAAATTACTGGCCATTCTACTGAAAATTGCACTGCTTTAAAGCATAAGGTGCAACGATTAATCAATGATGGAATGGTGAGTTTTGATCAAGGAAGAGCAACAACACCTAATGTTAGTGGTAACCCATTACCAAATCATAATGCTTTGAGTAAAAATCAAGAACACATTGGTCAGAAAGGGTTCGGAGAGTCACAATGAATTGAGGGGCAAGATGTCAATAAAGATTCTTCACTTGATCACATAGGGAGACAATTTTGAAGAATGGAGATAAGGCTAATTGAAAGTTTCTTGTCATTTTAGGATTTTTTTTTAGTAATGTTAGGTTTCTTTTAGGCAGTAGGATTTCATTTGTTATCATTTCAATAAAAGGCAATTTAATGTATTTCATTACATTTTCTTCTTCATTCAACTACTGTTCTATGCTTTGTCACCTTTCATAACTTTTGTTCCCATTCTTGAATTTCAAACAATGAATGTTTAGACAATGGCAGTAATAATTTTGAAACTTAATTTTGAGAACTCATTTACATTGATTTAAGGAGATTATTAGAGCAAAAAAAAAAAATCAACTACTAACAGATGTGAGATTAATATATCTTGAAGATGGGTAATTTTTTTTTTTACAAATCCATGAGCTTGTTTTTGCTCAATAGATGAGGTTCAAGAAAAGTATCCACATTGAGATGAAAAATGGCATATTTCTTTTACCATTTGAAAAACCATTCATTGTTACCTCTTTGAGCCTATTGTGATTTTCTTTTCTAAAAATCTTTGACCAAAGATCACCCTCCATACTAGGGAGAAAAAAATTTTTTTAAGAAAGAAAATAGTCTAAAAGATCTAAAAAAAAATTTTAAAAATGCCACAAATGATTTTGGGCAAAGAAATGAGAATTTTTTTATGAAAAATGAGATTGAAAAAAGGAAAAGTAGTGAAATGATATAGAGTGGGGCAAAATGCCAACCTGCATCAAGTGATGATCCTTTGGTTTTGAATCCTTTTAAATATATATATTGAGTCTATTTTATCCATTTCTTTCATTACCCCAAACCATGGCCTACATTACAACCTTGAAAAGTCCATTTGGATTAAGTGTGAATGCTCAAATTGAATAATCATATGTTAGACAAAGATGTGTTCATGATGGAATCATGTTATTGCCCTAAAGATTAATGTGTGAGAGATATCAACAATGGATGAAAGATGAAAAAAAAAATTGGTGAAAGGTGAAAGGTGAAAAAAAAAAGAAAAAAAGGGGGAAAATGAAAAATAAAAACAAAGAGAAAAAAAATGAAATGAGGAAAAAAGAAAACTCAAATTAAAAATCCGAAAAGGCAATTTGGGTAGACCAAATCTCTGAGCTGAAAGAGATGAACAGTTCAAATATATAGAAGATCATTGCATCTAAAGATCCTCCAAAGCTGGAATAAAATTTGATGAGCTCAAAATGATTTTGACAATCAATAGAATGAGTTTTTTTTAAAAAAATCTTGAATTAATGTTCAAAATTGTTTGAATATTCATTTGTCTCAATGTCATACATCCAATTTGTTTCTTTTCTTATTTGCTTTGGTACCAAGACTCATTTCTCATTCTCTCAATGCACCTTTCGCTCTTTTGTTCTCACATCTCTAAAATGAATTAAGAAAATGCTTGATTGCATTGTATTTGTCAAGAATTGAAATGATAATGAATGAATGAATATGTGCTTAAAAGAGTCTTGCATTAATTTGAAAAAAAATTCATGATGATAAAGAAAAATGAAGAGATCATAGAAGCCTGAGAAGGATGATTTGAGATAACACGTGGTGTGGTCAAATGATGAAAATGGTGATGGGTTGGCCAACAAATGAAAAAAATGCAAAAACTTGAAGAGGTGATATGATCAAGTGATGAATTGGTCGATATGACATACGAGTTATGATTGAATGATGAAAATAATATGGATCAGTGGATAAAGTGATTAGGGTTGAGAAACCTATGAGTGTAACCTAGTGACGGACGATGAAGTTTGTTCAAAATGGTTAATGTTGAGACACCTATGAGTAGTGACCCAATGATGGTGGATGAAACTTGTTCTGAAATTTATTAGTGCTGAAAAGCCCACGAATGATGGTCAAGTGATAATCGATTAATGAAACTTGTCCCAAAGTATTGAAAAACTAAACAAGGAAGAAATGCGAAATGGTGGAGTTTTGATAGCCATATTACCACAATTATTTAGGATTTCATGACATTATTAATGTCTGCATTATATGTATCATGTTGGCATCATTGCTTGAATAGTACATGCACATAATTTGATGAATTAAACTTTGTTTGGACATGCATGGCACTATGAGAATCTAGGTTATTGCATTTGCATCATTAAGAAGGTATTTGCATTTTTGGTCATAACATTCATTCATGCAAATTTTTGAGTCATTTGAAAAAAAAATTGTGAATATTTTGATGAGAATTTTTGAAAACTCAAATGAGAATCTTTGAGTTTCAAAATGAGAATCTTTGAAAAGTGAAACCCTAAAGTTCATCGAATGTGAATCTTCGAACAAATGAAAAGTTTTGAACTTTTGGATGTGAATCTCCAAAATACAAAGCTTTAACTGTTTGGATATGAATTTCTAATGTTTTAAATGAGAACCTTTGAACTTAGATGTGAAATTCTAAGTTTTATTGCATGTGAGCCTTTGAACTCAAATGAGAAGCTTTGAATTTTTGGATGTGAATCTCTAAATTTCAAATGAAAAGCTTTAGATTTTTGGATATGAATTCCAAGTTTGCCAAATGAAAACCTTTGAAAAGCCTTTAACTTTTGGATGTGAATCTCCAAAATTCAAATAAGGATTTTTAAATGTTGGATGCGAGTCTTGCAAGTTGCAAATGCAAATCTCGAGATATTACAAATTTGAATGAAACTAAAATTTTGAGAATCGAATTTCAGTAAATTCTTACGAAGTTGAAAGATTCATGCAAATCTGAACCTCTGAATGTTGAACTCAAATTGTGAATCATTGAGTTCCTATTACAAAATTCCTTCAGTCACGATCTATAAATTCTTTGAACATGATTGTTAAGGAGCAATTTATTTTTCAAAGTCGTTGTTGCCTCTATTTAGAGGAGTAATTTACTTTCAAAAGTTGTGGTGCCTCTATTTAGAGGAGCAATTTACTTTTCAAAAGTTGAGGTGCCTCTATTTAGAGGAGTAATTTACTTTCAAAGTTAGGGTGCCTCTATTTAGTGGAGCAATTTACTTTCCAAAAGTTGCGGTGCTTCTGTTTAGAGGAGCAATTTACTTTCAAAAGTTTCAAAAGTTATGGTGCCTCTGTTTGGAGGAGCAATTTATTTTTCAAAGTTGTGGTGCCTCTATTTAGAGGAGCAATTTACTTTGCCTCTATTTAAAGGAGCAATTTACTTTCCAAAAGTTGCGGTGCCTCTGTTTAGAGGAGCAATTTATTTTTCAAAGTCGCAGTTGCCTCTATTTAGAGAAGCAATTTACTTTTCAAAGTTGTGGTGCCTCTGTTACAATTTATTGTCCAAAGTCGCAGTTGCCTCTATTTAGAGAAGCAATTTACTTTTCAAAGTTGTGGTGCCTCTGTTTAAAGGAGCATTTATTTTTGAAGTCATGGTGCTTCTGCTTAGAGAATTTATTTATTTTCCAAAGTCATTGAACCTCTATTAGAGGAGCTTTATTTATTTGCAAAGTCGTTGAGCCTCTTTTAGAGAAGCTTTGTTTATTTTCAAAAGTCATTGAGCCTCTATTTAGAGAAGCTTTGTTATTTTTTCTTTTCAAAAAAAAAAGTGTCAAATTGATTAGGTTATCTACATCTTTGCACAATTTCTGTTTCACAGAAAATGTGCAAAGAGGGGCACCCCCCACCACCCTCCAAAATAATTGATTTTAAATATTCCCACCCCCCTCTCTCAATAAGATTTTAGTATTGTGATGGTGTGTCTTCAATGTATAAAGTATGTAAGTGTATGCATGTATTATATATGTATGCAAGTATATGTAAAATTAGATTGAAGTTGCAATTGTTTTGTTTTTAATTTGGCTTTTGGATTAGTTAGCTAGGGCCAAGTTGTTAGTGTATGTCAATATTTTAAGTTGAAATAAAGAAGTTGTTAGTATATGTTTTTAGTATAGTGCGTCGATTATATATATCTATGAGGCGTTGATTATATATATATATATATATATATTTATATAGAAAAGCAAGTTTTGTTCATTTGCATTTTGCCTTTCTATTAAAAATAAGAAAAAGAATCATCAGATTGTTATAACATATTATGTCAAAAACTCAACTACTAAACATTAAATTAAGAGTCAGTCACTAATTTTTTTAAAATTAAATATGATTCGTTCCCTAATGAATTTATCATTTTAAAAAGGTCTTAATTTTAACTATGAGTCCCCTAATCAAGGATTGCTCTATCTTTAATACCCTATATACACATTGTTTCGTTTTCAATTTTTTTGCTACCAACATCGAAAATGCTTGAGATAAGAGTCAAGCAATTTAACATGCAGTTTTCCCTTAAGTTTTATCCATATTTTAATAAAAATAAAAATATTGTCAAAATTTAACATAATTGAAGTATAATAACAAAATTCATTAATATCGAAGCATATAGTGACAAGTTTGATATTTGTCTCAAAGAAAAAGGGAACATGTAAAGTTTTCCTCCAGTCATTTCCTGAGCTGCATCAGACACTTAACACTATTAGCAACTTCTGTAGATTAAATGCGTCAATTGAGCGCAACAGAACAATGGAAAACTGTGAGAATAGCCAATACTTCAGCCATAACTGTTAAAAACTAGCTAAAATGTAGTCTGCCTTCACATTTACAATGATGCATTCCACGAGTCATAATCTAACCCTTTTTTTTTCCCTTTCCATTCTATAGTACGTTAGAAACATTTGCCCCGCCTGGTCTGAAGAGGGATAGATATATGGTTAGTTGTATACATGATTCAATGAATCATTGTCACTTCTGGTTTTCCCAATTTTCTTGGGAATCGTTATTCCCTTCCAAGTGCATTACAAATATGAGATCCAATGAAAGGAAAATAGAGACAGGGAGAGAGGGGAGAGGGGACATTATATTCTACGAAAACTGTGCTCGACTTCTATTCCTTTCATAGTCGTCATAAGCAGGCCTGGTCCTTAAGAAGAGCAGAAAACTTGAGATTAGGCCTAACATGGAAATGCATCCCCAGCATATGAATGTCTGCAGATAGCAGTCCCTACCCATGCACACCATCGCTTCCTCCAATGAGTTTGCTTGCATAGAACTTGTCACATTAGAATCATATACTAAAGCTGCAAGGAGACCACACGGTAGTGATCCAATGCGAATGTTGTGGTTGTCACTGGCACCATTAGGCCCAAATAGCTCTGATGTGATGGACACTGCCGCTGAAAATACGAATCCCGAGCTTAATCCAATCATGGTTTTGCCAGGAGGCAATGCTGCCTCACAACCTGATGCAGCAAGCAGAAAGAAGGCTATTCGTGTTGGCACCAGGGCAACTGGTAACCACCCAATCCTCACCTTGTTGCATTTGTAAGGCATTTAAGTCGTCATTTTCTGAGTAAAAAGCCTACATGGAAATATGGAAGTCAATTTAAAATTTACATTAGAATTCATTCTTCAATTATGAAGCAAATTCAATTCAGAATTGCTTCTGAATTCTACAACTGTATATTTAATGAGTACGGAACCCTAATAATGGCCATATGGTACCAAAAGAGTACGGACAGTTTCCATGCAAAGGGATGCTACTTTGCTGGAGATGCCTTTCATCTATTAAATGAATTCTAAAGGTACTAAAGTGGTGCCATGCTTATTTGATGTTGATGCAATCTTTAAACAGCATAAATATACTATTTGCAGTAAATACGTACTCACGCAGGAAATCTGGGGCAGCAGAAAGCAAACGACCAAAGAATGAGAAAGAGGAGTGAAGAGTCACGACTGTACTAATCTGGGAGTAGTATCCAAGTGATTGTGCAATCTGGCCTACATTATTGCTATAAACGAGCCCTATTGTCCCTCCACAGAAATAGGACACATAATATAGCCAGAAATCCCACCGGCGCACTAGCAATCTTGCAGAGTGCTCCTCACCAAGCATTGTTAACCTGCCTTTCTCCATTACCTTTCCAAAAAGGCCTTCTTTATTTGTCACATAAAATGGATTGACACTCGAGCCATTATTTTGATTATTTCCAATCAATTCCTTGCGGAGCTCGAGGTCTTCAGGGTCAACCAATCTGAAGTTCAAGCCATTAAGACAAAAGCTGCTATTGATAGTACGACGAGCCCAGTTCCAACCATAGACAATGGCAGGTAAACACAAAGGTAGGAGCAATAGGATTAAGGCACCCACCAGGAGAATGCGTGCCCTTAATGCTTCAGATGAAAGTGAATTTAACAGGAGAAGATATAGGCCAGTGATAACAGCTAAAACATTGAGGACGATGAAAATGAAGGAATCCTGACTAATAACATCAGTGGACAGAAGTTGCAAAGGTGGTTGGCGGAGGATTGGGATGAGAGCTAAGATGGATGCAAGAAGAGGCAAAAGTGCATTTAAGAAGAGATAAGAGGGTGTCATCATCAGGGTTTATTGCATTGGCAATTAGAGTGTAAAGTGCAGCGGTTACACCATTGAAACTGATGGTGAGGGACAAAGCAAGCACCCTGTTGTTTGCGAAATTTCTGATGCTTAAAACAAAACATTCTGTGTTGAACGAGCAGATGCTACAACCAGCAACCAAACACAGAAGAAATACTTGCCATGGATTCACATGAAATCACAATTAGTATTCACTGGAATGGCCTTTCAGCACTAATCAAAGGCTTTTACTCAAGCGACTATTTCCCTCTTTCCCCACCAGGGTATTATCCATCAACTCCTTTAATATTTGTTTGTCTATATGACTGAGCAGAATCATCGAATAATGCACAGATGAGTGCCACATATTGCAAGCAATGGATTCAATAGATTTTCTTTCTATCATAAATAAAGTAATGCTTTCAGTAATGTCAGTATAGAATTGTAAGTTTTGGCCCAATGGTTAAGTATCTCCCCTAGTTAAGGAATGAATGAGGGATTTTGCACAGTGGATTTGACCTCTTTGGTCCTCTCCTGGCTGTGTCTGCAAACAGAGAGGATGTAGACATGGCAACAACTTCAACTATTCAAGGGTCTTTCATGATATGCAACAAATGAAGCAATTTTATTCATAAGATGCAAACGAAGGATTTGTTATCATTATATATAATTTTATTCATAGGGTTTTGTTTCAAAAACATTGCTGAAAATTACAATTCAATCAACAATAATAACCCCTTTCAACAATAAGCGGATGTATCTTTTCGTCTCCTATATAAAAATGAGCTAGTAGAAATATAGAATAAAAAGCATGAATCAACTTAAATTTCCATGTTTAAAAAATCTATACAATATAATAAAAGTAGTCCCTAAATTGGGACCGTTCATTAAGAGCTTAATTTAGTGCCAAGTGTTGCACATTAATTGGTTTCTCAATTTTATAAATTTTTATAGTTAAGCCTTCTTTTCTCCAACACTCTCTCTATTTGTTTCCATTCAATGCAAAAAACGATTTACAAAAAAAATTTTAAAACTTGAGAAAAAAGAAAACTTTATCAGATAAAAAACAGTTCTTAATTTTTTGTCTTTTATTTTTTTTCATTAAAAGAAGAAACTGCTTTATTTTTTGTAAAAAAAAAAAAAAAACTTCCCTTTTATCAACCTAATGCAAACTTTTTAACCCTGCCCGTTACCAAAAATTTCTTTCTCTTTTATTATTTAGAAGAGTAATTCACTTTAAGTAAAAATAGACACCAAAATGTAATGAAATTAACAAAAAAGGAAAAAAAAATTAAAGGAAAGGAAAAATTTAAAGGAAAGGGAAAATAATTATTAACAATAACATTTAGTCTTAAATACTTAATTAGATGACACGGCTCCTTAATTGTAAAACTTGATTGGATTGAATTGAATAAGTTATAACACATAGATTGTAAGGTTTGCAATTAAGTGGGTTCTTGAATACTCTTCCATTGATATTTTTATTTTTTATTATAAATTACATGAATCTAATTGGTTATAAATTTAACAACCGATGAACTAGTCATTCATGAATTTATGGTATGCATGAACTTATTTAATTGAGGAAGAATGTACTTTGTATTTAGTCTCATTTACATTTAATATTTTGAGTTTAAATTCATATATACTATTGAGTAATATAAAAAACCATAAATCAAATTCAAACTACATAAATGTAATTATTTATGAATATATGATATCTACGAACTTAATTAATTGCGGATAAATATACTTAATGATTAGTGTTATTTAAATTTAATATATCTATTAAATATTATAAATACATATGAATCAAATGCAAATAATTATATTTTAGTTTGATTTTTTAGGTTTCAATATGTTGTAAAAATATAAAGTATTTGTTTTGTACAGCTAGAAATTAAGTTTTATTTTTTTAGTTTATACATCAATATGGTTCCATTTGAATGAATTTATTGACTTGTTCACTTAAAATATTTTTTTGTAATTATTTATTATTTATTTATGTTTAATAAAATTATTAAAAATAAAAGCTCAAGTTAAATTATTAAAAATAAAGTTAGATAAAAATGGATAGAAGTTAAATGTAAACTTGCTACGATTATTATGCCAAAAGTCCAATCAATTATCATACAAGTGAGCAAACCTTTATCTCAAAAAAAAAAAAAAATGTAAACTCTTACAACTCTACAATTTTTTCTCTCTCTCATATCACGCCTTATAAAGATTGATCTCTATTTATAGATCAATTAATTTATCAAACAAGTAAAGTTGATCACCAAATGGTATTTAATAGATTAAAAAAATCTAAAAAAATCTTCAAGCATTATTTAATATTATATTAGACTTGACGATGCAACAAAAAAAATCATTTTTATTGACATTTATGAGTGCAAATAAAATATTAAAAAATGCTGCTATTACTATGATACTTCTTTGATCGTCAGTTGACTGCCGACTAAGTGAGTGTCGATGAAAACTTTTCGATAATCAAACCACCGGTGCCAGAGTTATAATAAAATATGTCGAATAGATATGATGTAAATTTTAGCTTCAAAAGTCAAAAAAGCCTTTATTATTTTTCATATGGACATCTACAAAGACATACATTTGGCTGAGATGGCAAAATTTTAAAATTTAATAAAGAAGGATGGCATAGATGAATTTGAATATTTTTAAAAGTTAATGGATGAAAATTTAAAATTAAAATATCGTGATTGAAAATAAAATGTTACATAAAGATCATAAACATGTGATGCAATTAATTCGTTCTCTCAACGTTTTATTATATGTAGACTAGGTATGATGTGAGTGAGTAAATCTAATATCACGAATTAACCGACAAAATAATCAATAACTAAAATAACATAGAAATATAATAAACTGTAACATAATATATAAAAATCTATCTTTATATAATTTATATAGAAGTGATTGAGTTTGACATTGCGAATAATTAAATGACATCAACACAGTAACAGCAGAGTTTTCCAATTACCGGCCTGCAAATTCGATTAGTCGGAGCCGAAAAAGGTGAAACCCTAGGCGGTGCCAACAATTCAGGTTTTTCCAAGTTGTTGTCTATTGTAATGCTGACGTCACTATCTGTAGCCATGATATGCACAAAAAATATGGGATATACACTACATTATTACGAATTAATTGAAGGGAAAGATAATACTACCTCTTGGGGATCAACCAAAATAAAATACCACATTGACTTTATTTATTTACTAAGCAAAGAACGAATCGTAATTTGTTTAAGATTTACCAGCCAAACTGGAAAGGAGAATCGTGCCTGTGCTAGTGAAATTTGATAATGGTTAAAGAGTGATGTATCGAATCATCTACAAATACTGGAGTGGAAACCCCATACCCAAAATTGTACGATGAGATGTGAATAAATAAATGAATCAATGACACTATATAACTTTTTTTGACCAATCGTTTCATATAAAAATAAATATTTGGTTGAAGCTTATTTTTTTATTAATATTATTACATGTTTACTTTTTTTGCATGTTTGTTTTTTAATATTATTTTTATAATTATAGAATTAAAGCCAAATATTAACACGCTGTGTCACTTCACATTTTCAATAATTGTACCTCTATGATAATTACACACCTCACCTTCACATTTCCGCGTTGCTTTAATTTACCAGATGTGATAAGGTTGGCAAATGACAATGACATAACAGCTATCTTGAGAGAAAAGATAAAACAATTGTCTGTTACTAGTATTTTTATTTGTACACACAAATTCCATTAAATTCATTGGTCAATGAAATTTTTTTAATTACGAATCTATATTTAACCCAAATATGAAAGAAATGCATAACTAAGGAAAGATGATGTTAAAGAATTTAGAGGGTTGATATTTTGATTAAAATCAAATTAATTAATCCAAATTAAATTAATTTGATTAATGGATATGTTAACATTTTATTGTTTAAGAAAATTTTCAATATTAAAAGGCCTCAAGTTTCATTTAGTTTTAAAATTATTTGGATCAATAGGACTTTGATCATGAAATTAAATTTTGAGCCCAAATCAAAAGGTCAATTTTTTTGTTTAATTATTTCTTTATTTAGTTTTATTTCTATTGGTCAAAGAGTTAAAAATTAAAAAAAAAATGAAAAAAAAAAGATTTGGAAACTATGATTTTTGAGAATCAAAAGTAATTGGTCAAAGAAAATTCAACTCACTTTTAAATTTTGGAAAGCCTTGAGGAACAAGAAAACAAAAAAAAAAAAGAAGAAGAAAACAAGTTAGGACTAAATTAGAATCAAATTTGTCAAAATCCGATTTCATTAAACCTCTTCTACTAAGTTTGAGGTTTCAATTTTTATACAAAAATATGAATCAAGCTCAAAGGGAAAATATTGAAAAAGAATTTAGAGAGCAATTAACAAGCAATAATTTGTTCTTGGTCTTTGTTTGAGGAATTGTTTTTTAGTGATTTTAGTAAAAAGAAGAGTTTAGGAATTTGTTTGGATTTTTTTAGAAATTTTCTTGGAATTTTTGGGCTTTGTGCTTCCTGACGGTTTTATTTGAATTATTCAACAAGTAAACGAAGGTTGGAAGAATTTGAGGCAATCGAATTCTAAGTTTCATGGTAGTTTTTGAAAAGTTTGAATTTTTTAACAATCGATTAAATTTTTTGGTATCAGATTTTTGGAATTTTTAGTTGAATTTTGGGGTGGTTGAATTTTTAGAAAAAAGACAGAGAAAAGAAAATAAAGGAATGAAGGTGAAAGAAGAATTAAAAAATAATAAAACTTTGGCTTTTATACAAAAGCAAAGCAACATCGTTTTGGGAGGCTTAGATCTGCTCCTTGACCTGCATGCTAACTCAGCTCCTGACCCAACCTAATTGCCAAATTTTCTTTTTCTTTTTTGTGATTTTTTTGGTTTTTTGATTTTTAATTTTTTTTATTTTGTTTCTTTGTAATTTTTTATTTAATTGAATAATAATGAAGAAAAAGAAAAAAAAAGTTTTATGTGAATTTTTTATATGTGTATAATATTATTTAATGATTATGTTTGTAAATAAATAAATAAGATGTAAATAAATTGTTTTTATAAAATATTTAACAAATCCAATAACAAAACTTTTTTAAATAAACAATGTGTATTTCTTAAATACTCATGAGATGAAAAAAAATTTTTTTTGATAAAAACCTAAATAATTTTTTTTTTCCAATATCTAATTATTGGAATCAAAGAAAATTAAAAATAAACATTATTTTTTGGTACAAATAAAAATTATTTTAATTAAAGCTTAAACAAGATAACGTAAAACTAATTTGATACCAAAATTTGAACGTTATGAGTTGCTAAAACATTCTTTACATATAATCGACTCTTAAACCTAGTTTTGAGAATATATACATCAAATCGTATTCTTTTTAAGATCTTTAGTTAAACTTGGAATAACCTTATAAAAAAAATAAATTCACTTAAGTGATCAAGAATACCTAAATAAAAAGATTTGTAACAACGTCATAAATTTTATATCTAATGATCAAGTTTTCAAACTTAAATATTATGACAATTTAATGACTCTATTAGAAGATCATTAGAAAGTTAAGGCAATAGTTAGTCATAGAGGAAATGCTACGAGTCATTGAACGAATGAGTATCTATGGTTCAATGGATCTATAGACACCTAATTTTATCCAAAGTGATAAATGACAAGTGGCAATAATTTTTCATGTTTTGATGAGGTGGCAATCACAAGAAAATTTCACGAGTTCTGAAATGGAGGATATAGAGAAATAGCTATCATACACAAAAAGTCTTAGGCAAGAGCTTTAAATGGAAACAATTAGAAGCAAATTATACATTGAGTATGGGAACAAATTTTTGCATGCTTGAGCCGATGTGGAGGAGCAAGATTCACCATGTGCTGCTATTAGAAAAGTTCATGCAAAATTTCAAAGTAAAATAACCAAAAGTCATGGTTTGACAAATGAAAGATAAGAATGCTTCACTTTTCAACCAATTCTGCTTCATTTAATAGTCGAACCTTGTCACAAAAAATTACTTTGACCATTGTCAAAGTGGGAATTTATTAAATCATAAAGAGCTGGTTGCACATGGCATGAAAGAAAATGAAATTCATTCCATTGACAAAAGCGCACAATCAGCTGCACATGCCTGCTAAAGTGTTGAATTTTTTATTTTGTTAGATGACTTCGTGCATCTTTTGCAACGGATTGAAGCTTGTCAGCTTCATGATCTGACTCTGCAAGCTGAGATTTCAAAACCAGCATCATTTTTTTCTTCTATAATCCCTTCAAATCTAGGATTGGTTACAAATTTTTGTTATAAATACAGAATCAATTTACAATCCAAGAGAGGGAGAACAATAAAAAAGTGAGGGATTTATAAAAATTCAGAGGCTAACGGAAACCAAAAACCCTGCCAAAAAACTTGGTTTTTGCACTACCTAAACAAAAACTGCCTTGACCATCGCCAAAAGCCACGTGCACTAAGCAAACCTCCAACACTGCCTTATACCTCCACAATTACCTCTCCTCTCATAAAGCCACCACAGATTCAACCACAAATCCCAAAACTACCAAGCTCCTACATGGCCAACCCAACCCAAAGCTCACCACCAGTAGCTCCACCCAACAACCCATAAATACATCAAAAAAAAAAAAAAAAAAAGCCTACCGTTGAAACCAAACAACAATTCACAAAGAAAAACAACCCAAGATCGAAACACCATTGACAACCTACCCTTCACGTAGCCATCATCACCCAAGATTCACAAATCCAAAAACCACAGCAAACACCCAAGAAAAAAAAAAAGGATGAAGCCTGCCAAAAAATAAATAAAAAAGACCTCTTGGCCAAAACCGAGAAAAACCCCCAAAAAAAATTCCTAGCTTACTAGAAAACCAAAACCAAGCATACAACAATAAAAAAAACCACAGCCCTGAAACGAGGACCCAGCCACAAAAACAAGCCTCAACCAAAACAATAAAAGCAAAAAAGCAAAACAAAACAATTTTGGTTGAAAATTTAGGTCTTAATCTACGTCGTTTGAGCCCGTTTTTTGTAAAACAGAGGCTGAATTCGTGTTTAAGATAAGGAAAAGAGTTAACAGGAATTTTTTTGGGATTTTTCAACCACCTTGGACAGTGGCCGGTGGTGGCACCGGTAGCATCATAGCGATAGCAATGACAAGAACTTGTCGATTTTTACGGTTTTTTTTTTTTTCTAGAGATATAGGCTCTCAAAACCAACGAGAGAAAATGATAGATAAAAATGAGAGAATCAAATTTTTTTAGGTTTTATAGTTGAAGTATGTTAGGCAAAACGGCGTTGTTTTGACCCACAATCGAGGTCCACGCAACCCACTCGAAAACCTGCCCTTCTTTGAGCCAAACTACCTTGAACCGATTTGAACTATTTTGAACTGCATTGGATAGCTCAATTTGGTTTGCAAACCGCTTTGAACTGCCTGAATCGCTCTGAAGTCTGAACTAGTTGAAACGCACTGAGTCGACCGAACTACCTATGACCAAAGTTGACCAAAGCCTTTTTTTTTCTCAATTTTTATATGCTTTTATTATTTTATTTCTAATTTTTGTGATATTTTAATTTTATTTTTGTACAAATTTTCAGAGTAAGAATAAAATAAATGTTAAAAAAAGACTTAGGTAAGATAAAATAACTTTTAGTTGTAATTTAGTAAAAATAAATAAAAATAATAAACTTAGGAAAATTTGAAATTATAATCTTCTCTTAAATACTTAAAAAAAAATGAAATAATGAAACTAAATTTTTAATGAACAAGAATATAGAAAAATATAAAGAAGACAAGAATAATAATAATAAATAAATAATAAATAACAATAAAGTCACACGTTGTAATTTTATTTAAAATATTCATGTAAAAAATTTTTTAAAATATTTTAAAAGTGTTAAAAATATTTTAAAAATTTTCAAGCACAAAATATATAAATAACAAAATAAAAATAAAATTACAAGTAGTGATTTTATTAAAAATAATCATACCAAAGAATTTCTAAAATATTTTTAAAATGTTGAAAATATTTTAAAAAATTTTCAAACATAAAAATAATAACAATAATATTCACTTTGAATAAATAAGAAAAATTAAATAAATACATAAATAAAAGAATAATAACAATAATAATAAAATCAGTGGTGATTTTTTAAAAAGTATCTTTAAAAATTTTACACAAAATGTTGATAAAATTTTTTAAAATCTTTTCTACAAAAAATAGTAAAATATAAAATACTTAAATTATTGAATAAGTAAAATTTTACAACAATAAAAGTCGTAAGTAATGATTTTATCAAAATTTTTTAAGTAATTTTCTCAAAATATTTCAAAAATGTTGAAAATATTTTAAGAATTTGACCAATAAAATTCTTGCTTACCTTAATGTTAGTATAAACAATAAGTAAACGTTTCAAAACTAATTAAAATTCTCATCGATATTAAAATT